>VWZN01002273.1:384878-437005 GCA_013396955.1 Regulus satrapa | reverse complement strand
AAAAAAAAAAGGAAAAAACCACAGAAAACAACACAACTACCACATTAAAAAAGCTCCATGTGCAGAATATTAAGAAGAAAATGCTGAAAAGTACATTGTTAGAGAATACAGTGTTCAGCCTATGATGCTTCCCAGCATCACTGTGTCCTGTCATTCCCAGGCAGCCATTGTTGTGCTTGGCTCAGGTCCTTCACATGTAAGGCATTCAGAAGGACAGCATTAGTGCTGATGGTTAAGGCATACTGAAAGTGCTGCTGTTTTCTATTCTCTACAATAAGAATTTTTTCCTCTTTCTTTCCCTATAGCAGTACCCTTTGAAAGAGCTGCATTTTTCAGCTACCCCATACTTCCCCATTTTGCTTTGGGAGTAATAGAAATAGTAAACAAAAAAGGCAAGCTATTTCTCTAACTCTTCAGTCACTCTGTCAATAAGGCCTGTATGGTTTTCCAACATGATTTATTTGCCCTTTAAAGCACAAGAATCTCATACTGTTCTGGCATCGACAAGCATCACACCTCTCACCGCAAACCCATCATTTGCATGCAGGTCTGTCAACAGGTATTACTAAAGGTAAGAATTATTTCCCATAAGCTTCTAAAAGGAAAGATGGGTTGCAGACATCTGTCCCAGCTCCTTTTAGTCTCTCACAAAGCCACAGAATTTCAGAAGCCAAAGAAAAGTTCTCAACTGCTGTTTCTGAACTGTGCTACAAATTTGTTTTGTCCTACATAGGCTAACGTGCCTCTTAAGAACAGATCATCACCCTCCTGCCATTTTCTTCCTTGCTTATGCTGAAGTATTAAACCCTGAAAGTCAAATCCTAAAAGTAGTTTGAAGCAAGAATATTAACCCACTCATGTTAATTACATCCTGCAAACTTTGCTTACATGTTCCTGTAAGAGGTATAAGAGGCATAGTCACTGCCTTCTAAAACCAAGTTTCATTTTGCTTGACTGAACATAAAATCTATGCCAATAAAGGAACATCAGTACATTATTACTACTATTAGTACAATTGCTACTGATAACATGTTGAAGACACTGGTGTAAACAGGGAAGCGAGGAGGTAGCAAGACAGGGAGAAAACTGCAACTGACAGTTTCTACTGACATGGAGAAACAAGGATCATTCTGTACCATCAATTACCAAAATTTTAGGACTGCAGGCTTATTTCAGCAGATCCCTTGCATGAAGAAAAAAAAAAAAAAGGCAAGAAGAGGAAACACAAACAGGGATAGTCAGTCCTAATTGAGTCTTGACTCAATTAAAACTACAGAGCTACTGCCAGGCACTACAAAAAAGTCAACCCCTAAGGTAGTTTTTTTGGAAATGAACAATAAGATAGCTAAAACTCAGATTACTTATCACTTTGACATGCATATAATAATATATACTCAGATGCATTATTTCAGTTCAGGCCATTGCTAGATTATAGATTTAGGATCAAAGACTGTAAGCAACCGTCACACAATGGGAACCATATCTAAGCCTTCCAAATAGTGTCTATGAAAAGAGGACGCAAACCTTGGTACATAACCAACTGAACATGAAACGCCTTTGTAAAGCAATTCTGAAGAAGACTAATTGGGATTCTTCAGTCTCAAAGTAGGAAACTATCAAGAAAGTATAGACAAAAGACACTGGTTCTATATATAGTACTAGTGAAGCCACTTCATAATACCGTGGCCTGTTACCTTGCCTTTGCTTTTAAAATATGTTTTAAAACATCAAAGAAAAAAAAATCCCTTAATATTTTACTATACTGGGTGAGCTATCCAATGAATTCCAAGATGGCAATTGTCTGTCTGTTTTTAAAAGTTCAGCTCCTATAATTTATGAAGCATGCAATATTTTTTCTCTGTTAGATATAAATACATGAAGAACCTAAGTGTTTATATCACAAGAAAATGACAAAGTATTTTGCATTCCATGAGAATAAAAGAGGATGTTGATCAGCTACCAGGAATAAATATGCTTTATTTTTAATTTCACAGACTTGGGTCACTTGCTCCAATTTCTTAAAAGAGCTGAATGAAGAGATTTATGATCCACTGGGGTTTATTTTTAATCTTGGAATAACAGAAAGATAACAGAAGAATAAAAGAATGATAATGTTGTATGAATGTTTTAAAAAGCCAAACAGGACAAGTTGTATAACCGTAGAAGGGTTTAGCCTGGAGGAAATAATACAACAGCTTCTATCTGAAGTGCTTAATAAAAACATTAAAGGAGAGGAATACAATATGTACTGCCATTAGACCTTCCTGTGTAAAGGGAGCTTCTATCAAATAAACCTGATATAATTTGAATGACAAGGGTGAAAGCATAGATTAAACATTTTTAAGGTATTTGGCTGAACACCAGAAGACAGCTCTGCTCAAATAAACAGCAGATAAGAACAAAACAGGATGTAATAATAGATAGATAATCAGTCCTTAAGTCTCATGAAATATTTGTCAGTGGGGTAGCATTACTGACAAGGGACATTTCTAATACACCATAAGAATCTATATTTGATACAATGGTATGAAATATTTTATCAATTACCTAGAAGTAAATATAAAAAAGCACTGAAACTGATACTTGAAGCTAACACCAAGTTTGGAAGACTATTGAACAATCTTAATGACATTATCGGTCATACAGGGTTATTCCTAGGTTATGGAAGTCCAGACCGTTTCATTCCAAGCAGCTTTTAAAACATTACAATACTCAAATATATAAGCTTAGAACATGGAAGACCGGCCATGGACTACAGAACCAGGAAGGGGAAGCTGTAAGGGAGGTGTACTTCTGAAAAAAAATCAGAATCAGAGGAAAAAATGTAAGCTTCCAGTAAAACACGGGCAAAAGGGCAGTACAGTCTCAGGACAAATTAATAGAACAAGCATAGGCAGCATTGACACTATATGCACTGTAACCCTAGGTATAATTCTATAATCTACATTTTGTTAAAGGAGTCAAAATAATTACAAAGAATATATTAAGCAGCTTCAACATGATTTGGAAACTGGAATAAGCTCCTTAGCATAAAATACAAGGAGCTCCATTGGTTTAGTTGTTCAAAAGACGAATAAAGAAAAGACTTGATTACAGCAGATAAAGGAAACCCACCAGATTTCTGAAACATCTTTGTTTCAGGAGAAAACTGCATCAAAAGAATACACATTTAGGGGCCATTGTCAGACAAATTCCAAACAGATTCAAGGCCCAATTGCTTTTGTAGTAGGAGATGGTTAACCAACACAACAACTTAATAAGAGGTCCAAATTATTAGATTTAATGTGGGGAACATAGTAGAAAGTGAGGCTTTATGTCTGTTGTTTATGATCACTCTGAATCCACATGTAACTGGGAATGAAAAATCACCTGAAGGCTGAGCTAGCTGGGTATGGACAGGGTTTTGGTCCTTAAAATTCTCTGACATTTTGAAATACTTACATGCCATAAATCACCTAACTAGGAAGAGAAAATATGACTGCGAACTCAGTTTGCGTAGCGGTAATGTGTGTTCTACTGAATTATGCAGCAGATCAGGTGTTATGCTTCCTGGTTTTTATTCCTGATCCTGCTATTCGTCTGTTGAATAACTTTGGCCAGTTTTTCACATGATTTCTTAGTCGAGAAACTCTTTAAATAACTAAATAGCACTAACACATGTAATTCTCCAAATAATATTTCTTCTCAATGTAGTTGTAGTTTTTATTTTCATATATGTTTGCTGTTAAGTCTCCAGTACCCAAAATGCAAAGAAACCAAGGTGCAAAGAGAAGACTTATTTTTCCTTAAGACATCTTTAGCAGCAGTAAACAGAACACAGAAAGTGACAACCACAGTCTCACGGACAATAACTCTATGTAGAGATGTTTCTAAGTTAATACACTGAAGGAAACAGTGGCAGTCTTGGCAGGAGAAGATGGACAAAGTGACCTGACAGATGTTTCTAATATTCTATTTCTAATATCTATTATTCTCTGGAGTTTGTCCCAGTAGGGTAAACACTTATCATTCCTTTTTTACACACCAACAGTCCACCTTTATGAGGAAGTAAAAAATGCTCCTTGGGTTTTAAGTCTCCTGTAAAAGATTACTCCAGATTAATTCAGTGCTCAGAAAAGGCACTTGTCCACTTGGGCAGTAATAAACCTTCTTAACAGTTCCTTCCACAGTTACAGCCACAGGAGGAAAAAAAAAAAAAACTGATCACTGTCTGACCATTAGTCATGGATGGAAAAATCCCCAAACCCAAGTTAAGGCTTGAGAGCTGCCTGCAGCTATCACAGCCTGTAGTGATCTGGGGAAATTATCCTATTGGAAATCTCCCTCCAAACTTTTACAGAATTCCCAATTCCATAGACAGAAAGATCATCTTTAATGAAAGACAAATCCTTTTACAAGACTGCTCAACAAGCAAAGCTGTAAAACTGTTTCTAATATCCTCCTTCCCAATCAACTGGTTTGGGGGCCTTAATAATTACAAATGGTGAAGTAAGTCAAGCTGTTTTGCACTTCCCTGCAAACATCTGGGATTAATCTAGCCCTCCTTGTTTTCTTTTCATTTAAAGCAACTTCCTCAAATGTAGCCTCACTTATCTGAGGCTTTTGAGAGTCTGCATCCAGAAACTTATGTCTTTGTACTTCATATACCATCAATAATTTTTCTTCTGTGATTTTTCCAAGCACAGTAACATCCCATGGCAAGGACTTCCATGACTTTAATTGCCATCATATTTCTTTTTGAATGTTCTGAAGCTTGCCCTGCATTTGTCTTTTGAACTTACACTTAGTCCCTGTATTCAAAAATAAACAGAAAATACACTACGATTCCCCACTCCAATATCCTTTTTCCATCACTTCAGTTAGGAAGAGCCCCAGGCTGTACTGCAAGTTCTTGTATAAAGTGTCTCTAATGACCTTTGATTATCTTTGTTGCCCTTGTCTCCTTTCTGAGATTAAAACAACAGGATGACAGTGTCCAGTGTGGTTGTATTTAATGACATAATTATATTTCCTGGTTTGCTCTTATTCGCTTCCTAGAAATGCATAATATTAGATGTGCTTACTTGCCCAATATTGACCACTGAGTGAATAGTTTTGAATAATTACTTAATAAAATATCAGAAACAACTTGAAGTCCATCACTGCATATGCATAACAGGGATTCTTTACTCTCCCTCCCAATATAGACACCTCAATTTGTGTTTACTCACATTTAATTTAATCTGCTATTTATTTGCCCAGACATCCAGAATTACTAGGACATCCTCTGCAGTTCTTCAGACAATCCTCACCTGAAAATTGTCATATTCTCAGTAAAATGTATATTGTCTCCATCCACATCCCTTTCCATTCATAATTCCACTAATTAATCTTCAGACCTAAGCATGGATCCCAGAAGCCTTTCTACTAGGGCCATTCCATTCCATTGGAACTATTTAGTGTATTCTGTTTATTCTGTTCTGGTTTTTACCTTCTTACTGGAAAAACCAGTTCTTCCTCTGTGCCCAGACTTTCTTTCTCTGCCATTACTTTTTCAGGTCCTGAAGAACCTTTTGGTGGGACACATCACAGGAAGACTTTTGAAAGCTGCACTACATTTGCCAAAACTCTCCTGTCCATGCACTTCCTATGGCCTCAATAAAACCAGTCCTGGCTGTGACAGCTCAAATACAATGCCAGTACTACTCGTAAGTCCTTGGCACCACCATAAAAGTCTGTATGCTGCACTCCAAAGAAGTGGAGTGTGTGGAATGGTTTTATGGGATTTTTGCCACACAGCTGATCTGTTCAATTTGCCTGGGTATTGCAGGATGCCTTTTTCAGATCTAGGCCTTTTCCACAGCTCTTTACAACATACTTCTCTCTAAATTAGAGAAATAGGGATTTGCTGGATGGACTGCTGGATGAGGAATTGGTTGTATGGTTGCATCCAAAGGGCCGTGGTCAACGCCTCGATGGCCAAATGGAGATCAGTGACAAGTGGGACCATGACTGTTCAGTACCTTCATCAATGACATAGACAGTGTCATCAAGTGCACCTTCAGCAAGTTAGGAGATGACACCAAGCTGAGCGGTACAGCTGACACACCTTGAAGAATGAAATGCCATCCAGGGGCATCTGCCCAGGATCAAGAAGTGGGCTCATGGCAACCTCATGATGTTTAACAAGGTCAGTTGAAAGCCCTGGAGCAGGTGCAGAGGAGGGCCACAAAGGAAAGCAGGAGGCAAAAGCACCTCTCTTATGAGGATGGCCTGAGAGAGTTCAAATTTTTCAGCCTGAAGGAGAAAAGGATCTGCAGAAAATTCATAGCAGCCATTCAGTGCTTAAGAAGAGCTTTTAAAAGAGACAAACATTTTTGCAGGGACTGTTGCAATAGGACAAGGGCTTATGGTGTTAAAATTTACCCAGAGGAGGGTAAATTTTGATTATATATAAGAAAGAAATATTTGATGATGAGGATGGTGAGGCACTGGCACAGGCCTTCAAGAGAGGTGATAATATGCCTGAAAACATTCAAAGTCAGGCTGCATGAGCCTCTGAACAGCCTGATCTAGTAAAAGATTTCTCTCCTTGTTGCAGAAAGTTTAGGTTAGATGACCTTTAAAGGTCTCTTCCAATGCAAAACATTCAATGATTCTTACCAAGAGGTGTCCTTGTACATACCAAGTTTTTTCCCTTAAACTCCAGTTGCAAAACCAAAGAGGAGACCAACATTTAATTGCCTTCCTCTACTGAATGCAGAGGCAAATCCAGCCTCCAGGAGAAATGTGGAAACAGCTGGAATCAAGGTTTTAAAAACCATCTGTGGTTTTCACACAGACACAAAACTCATAAACAGGGATAGAAGTGCTTTAGAAACTGCCCTTGATGTCAAAGCTGTCCTTTGAATTATTAATGCATAACTTTAAGTGAAGCTCACAATAAGATGAAAGTTATTAACCTAATAAGTTACATGCATAATTAATTTTTCCTATGATCTATGATTTGTGAAGTTCTAACAAAATGTGTCACAAAGGTTGTAAACATGAAAACTAGCCTGAAGCCAGAAGAGCTAAGCATATGCTAATTAGAGAACATATGAGAAATACACAGTAAGAAAAAAACTGAGAAGAGAGAGGAAGTGACAGCACTGCATATCTATGTGCTGTACTAGTGTCAGTTATGAATAACAGGAACTAGGCTCAGACAAGCAGGGAGAAACAGGCACACCAAACCAAAGGAGAAAGGACACATTTAGTCTTCTCATTATCTTAGATGATGCTACTTTAAGACAAATCAGGCCTGGAATATAAATCAGGGAAAGAGAGCAGAGTGCTCAGCTGACAGCTTACCTTGTTAGCAGAACACTGAAGCTGCAGAGGAAGAACCCATTCTTAAATATGAAAACACCATATACTTTTTTAGAGCTTAGCTTTGTAACAAATTTTAGTATTGCAATTGACTGTTTAACCACTATGAGGACAGAATAAATAAAGTGGGCATCACCAGTAACAGCTTCTACTTGATAGAGATAATAAACACAACAGCCTTGTCCTTTAGAAGGGGCAAGTCATCATAAGGATCCTGGTTTATCAAACTCTCGAGAAAACTCTTCCCTCTGTTATGCATGGTTTTCTTTACAGTTCTTTAAATCTTTGAGAAGGGTGATATGGCAGTCCCGCTCCTTTCGGAGGCTACAACCAACATTCCATTTAGTCAGTCATCATAAGGGGTTATATATAGGGCAGCTGCAGAAATACACACATGATCATATCAGCAGCACTAGGAGAACAGACTTCCCTTCAGCATCTCTCTGTCTTCTCAAGAAAAACTTTTGTTCTGAAGACACACATAAAACAAGCAATATAATGTGAACTGATCTTCTTAATTATTCATTTGTTGGCAAGTTGTCTTAGCACCACTGAAGTTGAAACACAGTCTTGAAACCCATGTCAGAGGTGTGAGAGAACTGGCCCTTACATAACCAGAATAACCACCTCCTCTATCTACCCAGATAATAGCTATATTGAGCTCATATTAGCAAAAACCTCCAAGTACCAAACCTCTCAGGCTCTGCTTAACTTTTAAGTCAGCAGTTGACAACATGAAGAAAACACTTTTTTTCCTAATTTTGTTGCCCATTTAGTAATCTTGCCAGAGACTGGGAAAAATTTTGTCATCAGAGGCTGTTCCAGATTGTTCCAGTGGTTTGGCCAATCCAGCCGCAAACATGAAAACAATTATTCTGATCTCCTAGCATTTCACAGCAATGTTTTAGTCTTCTCAAATGTCTTGAGTTCCACAGCCAGATCTTTTCTCTGATGGAAGTTCAGAAAGCATCATCATATACTTATCTTCACATCTGTTCAAGGCTTGAAACCCACTGGAACATTTCACAAACAAAAACAAACTGGAAAAGGAACACTGGAAGGCAGCCGAGAAGCAGGATCAGGATGGTATGGACTTGACCAGCCTTCTGAAAAATCACTGGCTTCATTCCCTGTTGCTGCTGCTGCCTCATGTTGGTAAGTGCATGCAAAAGCAAATTGTCTGCCTACCTCCTGCCCCAATCAGGGCAGCATCCTGCCTCTGGCTGGCATCTCACTGCATTCAGCTGTAGTAAAAAGAGGGAAATCTCAAGGACAACCAATCCAGCCAGTATGTTCTGCCAAGGTTGCCATTCCTAGCTGAGGAAATAGTCCTCTCAATTTTTCTCAGCTATAAAGAGAGAGAGAATGTACACACACACCCCCACCCCCATTATCCTAAAGCCCGCAGGTGCCAGCAATCCAAATAAACGTAGAGCAATTAACAGAATTAACACAGCTTTAAATAGCTTGGCACACCAGATGCGGACTCCTAGCAGGGTTCTATAAAATGTAAAGTTATTACAGATAAAACCATTAATCATCTGTTCAGAGACTTGCTCTAGATGCAAAACCCATTTCACTTAAAAAGGCTAATAATCAGAAAGAAAGGCACAGATTTAACAGGAATGATTATGCCATTCTCAAGCGCCATTTTTCATCTCTGCCACTGTTCCCAAACCTCTGTGTTCCCTCTGCTTGCTAACGGTGATACAGTAAGAATGCTTTGCAGGCATCACTTACAATTATCTCTCAGGGTGCTAGAAATGAGACATCACCTCTCAGCCTCTTCCATTTGGGACAGAGGTGGTCAGTGACTTGCACTCTCCACAGCACTGCTTTCCTGGAAGAAGTTGTTACTGTTCAGCTGTGTGTCATCAGCCCCATGCAGCTCACAGATACCCGATGCTCACCCTGATGAATTAAGTGTTGAACTGCTAAGACTTGTGCTTAGAAAATATGAGCCTTTGAGTTTTTCCTCCTTCTGTCAATTGGAAGCCACCAGTAGCCACTGTGTGCAATACAGCAATCCTCCTGATATTCCTCTAAGACCTATTCAACTAACTCACATATACTACATCTATGTGTAAATAACTACAGGAAGCAGGGGTCAGGGGATGACCCTAATTCCTGTTTGAGCTCTGATGTTACCATTTCTAACACTTCCACTTACAGAGCCATATCTCAATGAGCATTAAACCCTCTAAGTAGAAATTCAGAGCTAAAATTGCATTCCTCCACATATCTATATTAATCCCATTGATTTGCTTATGAATCTAGAAACATACACTGCTAATGCTAACTAAATGAATTCTGCCTGTGCAGTTTGAAAAAAAAGGAGGGAGATAAAGCAATTTTAAAGCACAAATATTGAGCACAACAGATGACATCAACAGAAGTAGACCAAAGCCAGAGAGCAGCACTAGAACAGAATAGAAACAAAGTTCTAGCAAAGAACTAGAACAGAGAGTGTATCAGAGACTATACAAAATCTGCTTTTATTATATCAAGCCTCTGCCTTTTCCATGCAGTTAAAATAAGAAATGCTGCCCATTAGCTGCTTGCACACTCCTGTGCTCCTCACACTTGACAGCTGGCTCACTGTTACAGAGGAGTGGCAGACCTGGGAGGAGTCGTCCAGCCCACTCACTCAACATTCAAACTTCATCATCCTTTCCTGCCTCCCTTGCTGGCACAGCTGAGCAGCCTGGATTTTTGTGGTGGGTAACAGCAGCTCAGTCTTTCCCCGCTGCCAATTATAAATATGCACATTTCATAGCAATACTCCAACTTTCAGGGTCAGTCTGCTGCTCCCAAGGAAGTGACACTTGTCAAGCAGTTTAAAGTGCCTGCTTTATACACATGTATAAAACAGAACAACTTCTCTCATGTAATTTTATTTATATTAGCATATAGCAATCCTGACTCTCCAAAACTACTCTCATTTGTATTTCTGTCTGACAGGATAAGGATGGATTCTTAGCAATCTCTTTAGTGGAACATAATGAGCAACAAATAAAAACATATCACCTATTTCTTTTCAGTATTCATCCAAACCAAGAGTTTGGATGTTTACTGATCTCAGGGAGAGTTTACTGATCTCAGGGAATTACAAAGCCAAGTAAAGCAAAAGAAGCTCATTTATCTAGTCCAAGATGAGCACATCAGACTTTGGACAGCTGAAGTTAAATCACAGCATCCATTAGAATGGGTCCATATTCAGCTAATAGCATATGAGAAAAACAGTCAGAAATCCTTGCCAGAGAAACCACCAGAGCATCATCACTCTGCTGATGACTTTGGACTCAGCATTTTGTTTATCAATATATCCTGTCCTAGTTTGTTCAGTCATAAATGGGTAGAAATTTAACCACATGGATTTTTGCTTTAATATTGAATAGCTACCAACTAACTTTATCATATGCACCAAACACAGGCTATATTACTCCAATCCCCTGAATTTGTTGATATAAATACAGTTCTACACCTGTAAACACTGTTGTCTTCTGAACCACAGTCCATGGCACATCCCTTGCAGCCACCAAATCTCAGCAGGAGTTAGGTTCATTCCACAGGAAATAAAAACCTAATTCTGATGATCCTACCACAAAGCAAAGCGAGCACAGATGGCCACAACAGCACGACTGGGAGTCGCATGTGGACTGCTCACCCGGGACTCCGTGGAGTGTTCCTTTGCTCTTGTGACATGTCAGTCCACTGGCTACACTGCCCAGCAGTGACACCAACCTCTGCTGCTAGTTTCCTCCCTAGCAAACTCCTCCTCCTGTTCCAGTGGCAGTTGAAGAGAGTTGACCTGAGTTAGAGCCCACTGAGGTTTAGCTCCACAGATTCTCCTTAGCTTGTAAACAGCCCTGCAAAAGAACTCTCTTAGACCATAGAAAGATCCCATTATTATGTTTGCTCACCAATGCTTGCTCTAGAAGGTATGCTCATTCTACATACATAATCTATTATTCCGACTTTGGCTATTAATTACTTTTGTAAAATTTATAATAGTCCAGAAAGTTTAGGAGTTCAATGCCACTAAACTATTGATATGTAAATTATCATTTAAATTAATCCTCAAGAAAATATGTGTGCTCAGGCTGACCTAGAATGCCTACAAGATGCTGTTTGCTGATGGGTAAGAGTTCCAGAGAACAAAATACTACACTGTAATAAATGTGACCTTAACAAGAAGCTATATTTATTTTAATTTGAGAATAGAGTTATGAAAAAACAAACAAACCAACCAAACAACAACAACAAAAAAACCCCCAGGTTTTTACTTCTAGACTCATCATGGCTGTAGGATTCTACAGCCTCTGCTATATGGATTGCATTAAAGAAAGAATTTCAGGAGCCTAGAGGTTTTTTTTCAGTACACAGTTGATAAAACAACATCTCCTCCATCCTCTGTCCCAAAACTAAAAATTCAAAACTTAGTTCCTGCCTTTGGACTTCCCATGTTTTACTAATTGAAAAATAATTCTAGCACTTCATTTTCATACTCCATTCACTAAAGATTAATTTCATGAGGCAATTTTAAATTGTTTTCCTGCTTATCTGGAATATTTTTCATGGACATACAACATAATAAGTAAACTTTCTACAGTCATGAGTACATGTACTCACCCACTTTTTTATGTATCCAGAAACATTTGATGAAAGAGTTTGACCAATAACTGAGGTTAGCTTATGTTATTTTGCAACCAATGCTCATTCAATGTTATTATGCCAGCAAAGCTCTTGTTATGGATTCATATAAGCCAAAGTAACCAAATTCTTTTCTGTGTCATGCATGAAGAAAGGCAATAATCTTATTAGAAACCTCACTTTGGTACAGTAGGCAAGGGCTAAGCTATATAAGGAACAGAGGCTTTGAATAACCCCTTAGCTAAAGCAAAGCTGCAGCTAATACAGGCATATCAAATGCAAACCAGCCCAGGACATAAGCTTATAAATGTTGCCCAATGAGACAACACAAGCCTATTTCCTTCCCCATCTATTGGTCTCTCGGTATTCTCTCGACATTTTGCCTCCTATCCTACTGGTCTCAATTTCCAAATGTCTCTGTTCCCACCTCAAAATTAAATCTTTCCACAAATAGGTGGGGTTTTTTTCTTATTAGCTTGAGAATGTCATCAGCAGCTACTCAAAATGCTGGCCTGCATCTCCACTCTTTCATGTTGCTACAACAGTGGTACTCAAAAGCCTGATGAAGCCTTTGTGTTGGATTCTCTGCAGATGCAGAGAGAAAATGCCTGACATTCTTGACTCTCAAGACACACAGTGTGCAGCTGCAACAGGAGAGTGATCCACCACAGCAGCAGCACTGCAATTGGAAGTTTTGAGAGTGAGAGGAAACCAAAAAACTTACAGACCTCTAGATATGGAATCATAGGCATCAGGGTCATAATCATCTTCCAGTCTATTTGGAAAGCTCTGGCAGAGAGCATTAATGATAGAACAAGATAAGAACAAGTAGTATCTTAAGGACTGAAAACATATTCAACCTTTGTCTGCTTCTACACACTGCCACTAGCCTCTCCCTTTCTTTTTCAAACGCTAAATTCATTAAATAATACAGGAAGCAGACAGGCCCAACCACAATATGACAGCTGGAGCAGCAGTACTGGATCAACCCATGTGGCAATTAGTGCCATTCATGGCGTAACTTCCTGCCCTGTACCTCAGAACCATCCCCTCACTGTTGATTCTTGATTCTCCTCTTATGCATTCCTGGGACTCATAAGTCACTACTGTGGAAGGGGATCTTGGGCACCCAAAAGCTTCTGGGCTGAGGGAGGGGCTTGTGCAACTAAAACTTTCTCTGTCTGCCTTTTTTTCTGTTTTTCTCTGCCTCCAGTTTTAGGCTGCCTTCCATCTGACCTTTAGCCTCCTCCCCAGTGGGACATTTCAGTCAGAAAAACTCATCCCAAGCAGAAACCACATTATCACTACACATCAAATATTTCTGAAAAAGATCTGTCTTGCAGACAGCACCCAAGATTTACATACAGCAACGGGGCATACTCATGAACCATTTTGAAATCTGGCTCCTAGAATTTAAATTGCAGACAGAAATGATCTAAGCTTTCACAGCTTTCTCCCATCACAGCCAGATGGTGCCTGACCCCTGTAATAATTTCTGCCATATTCCACCCATATGCAAGCCTCACTGCTTCCATCAAGCTGTTAGTACCAATCAACATTTTTCAGAATTGAGATTTTAATAAAGCATTGATAGAAAAATGTGAAGATTTCATACATTCTCTCATGAATATCCATTCTACAGGGACCACCTTAGGCACTTCTAAAGCACTTCCATCTGTACCATTTAAGTCCTGCTCCAAGTAAATCAAATCTGAATGGCTATAGCTTCCTAACCCCAGGAAATATTTTCTCTCTCTTGCCTACCAACTGGATATTGAAATAGTATTTTCTCCTCTTTGCCCACACAGCTGAATTCCTACCCTGCCACTCTCCATCTCCATCCTTGATTACTAAAATCTCCTCTCTGAAGCCTTTGATTACATGCAAAACACAGCTGTTTCTTGTTACCTTTCTTGTCCTAACTCCTTCTGGCCATACAACTGCCATTCAATCTATTAATGGATCCTTCTCCCTTTTTAACAAACACTATCTGCTAAGGCACTGTCACACCTTCCCCGACTTCCATTAAAATTATTTCTGCTTAACTGTCTCAAGATGTGCTCCTGTATCTTCTCTTATCCCATCTCTCTGTATCTGTTTTCATGCATGATAGGAAATATACCAGCTTCCCCCCAGATTTCCTCTAGAATGGTTCATCTTAAGAAAGAAGGTCCAAAAAGCCTTATATCCTGTGCAACTACAATGCAGCAATGTCCGTATTTCACGTCTCTGTACTACCCTATTTACATATCGTGTAGGATATTATCCAGTCTTCTTGCCCCATTACCATGTCAGGCATGCTGCAGCACTGCCAGGATGGCTATGGAGAAATGCAAAACAAACACAGTTCACCACACATAGGGCAATCTTTAACTCCGATGAAAATAGAGGAAAAATCCCAACCTGAGCTACGCATTAAATACTTGTAGTTATGATTTAGAGTATATTACTGCTAGCAACTTAGTGGAACCTGCTCAGTCAAAATGTGTAGCCTCCAAGGAAAGAAGAGACCTGAGGATCCATCCTATGGTGAGAGGAGGTTCCATTAGGTCAGAAATTGTCTGGCTTAAAGAAAACATTACCTAGATAATTAGATATTTAGAGTAATTTTAGAAAATATTACATAGATACTACAGCAGAGGAGCCCTGAGACTCATAGTTCCTTGCCAAGAACACACTGTTATACACTCCAATTCCTCCTAGCCAAGGTTTACACTCTGCTCACATGAAGTATCTACCCTACCAGAGCTGCCCCTCATCCTCCCACCAGCTCCTGATGAGCAGAGAAGTTCCTTCCTGCTGTGAAGGGGCAGAGATGGTCAGTAGGCACTCTGCCCCTGCATACCATCTCAGAGCAAGTGGGAAGGCAATGCACCACTTGAGGAGTCCTCAGCCCAGACAGGAGCATATTTGTCGGTGTACTCTCAGATTGATGCAGTCCAGATGAAATACAAGCACTTACAGGAGAAAGTCTGAAAGTTTCACCTCAAAGTCTCCATAAATCCCTTGACCTTCCTTGGAAAGTGACGCATCCCTAGAGGCAGTCTTCAATGAATGCAGAGACCATTCTGCTTTAACACCTTGATCAGCACAGGGCTCTCAGGATGTTCTCCACCATTACAAACAGTGCAATCCACTCAGGGGTGTGCTGTGTCTCTAGTTAACAGGCAATTACACAGCTAGGACCTTACTATGAAAGGAGAGCTTAGCTCTACTAGAAAGCATAAACTGAAAGGAACAGTATTTGCTATTAGTCTACCCTACCCTTTTATCTAACTTTCCTAGTTTAGAATATTTTTAACAAAAAATCCCAGCTCCTCCAGTACTGGTTAATGAAAGACTGAGTATCCTTTTTGGCCATGGAGGGAAAAAAAATGTATTTTAAATGTAGTTTAAAATATAAGGTATAGAGACTGATTAATGAAATATACTGACAAGCTACACAGAAAGCCAAGTAAAGTTCCCCATAGCTGGTTCTGGAACCAGACACATTACAGGCATGGAAGCACTGCACTAACACAGTTCTGCCTCCTCCAGGATCAAAGTTGGCTGAACACATTACTGGACCACTACTATAAGTGGGTTGCTTTTAAGCAGACTAAAGCTCTAAAGCAGCCATCAAGTCAAGACATCTGCTCATACACATCTCCTGTCCTTGCCTAGTCAAGTGAAGATTACAAAGCACATTGTGATTATCTGTTTTCTTCCTCTCATTCTTAAGTGGTTGCTGGGGTTTTTCTTCTCACAGAACATTATGAGCCTGGGATGACTATGTTGGCGGCTCTTAGCACATCATGCAAGCTAAGACAATACAAATGATTATATAAATAATAAAGCTGCTGAAGATTTTTTGTCACTGCTTTCTTTGCTCCATTGGCTTGACTTAAAGCACACATAAAAATGGCTTCTGCTAAGTGTTATGTTCATAGCATCCATAAATAAAATTAAGATCCTGATTTTAAGAGACACTAAGAAGCTGTATCTCCTCCTGATTTCAATCAAACTGGGATGCTAAGTGCCTAGGAAAATCAGGCCCAAGGCTCCATAGATGTAACCAGAAGGATTTGATCTCTGTATGGCAGTTTGAATCCAAGCAGCAAAGCTTCATTTTCTATATAAGATGCTTACATGCTCTTCTCTAGCATATGTACATCCCTTTAATCCAGAGGTCAGGCAGGAGAGCAGCTGCAGACCCTCACAACTCTTCCTTACATCAGCGGCCTGGCACATAACATACAAACCCTGACACCACGAGTCAAGCATCAGTAGAATGATAACTTGTCAAGGCAATTACAGGCACAGAACAACATCTAGCTCAGCCTTGCTGCTTCCAAGAGTGCCTATAATAACTCCTATATAAGCTTTTCATACCACTTTGTAGAGACATCAATATCTGTATCTCCACTAATCACAATGATAATCACAAATTGCATTAGAATAGAGAAGAAAGACAAAATATGACTGCATGTCGGCGTCAAAACGAAATTGTACCAAGTTAGGGATTTGCACAGAACAGTTTCATTTTGGATTTGCTTTTTTTTTTCCAAGGAGAACTTTTCTGGTTCCTGCTGCTAGCCAGTCACTCCAATCTCTATTATCCATGTGTGAATTTTCTCAATGCTGTGGATTAACCATGTAGCAAGTGCAGCCAGCCAGAGTAAGACTACACAGTTTTCAGAGCCAGCTAGCTCTTCCTGACCAATGCAGCCACTTAAGTGCCCAGACTTAGCAACCTAGCATAAGGACTTAAAGATCATAGTTGCCTGTCTCAAATACTGTTAAGTCCACAGAATTACTTTGCCATGAGTGGCAGGATAGTGCTACCTCCAGGCAGAGGTGGGATCTGGTCAGCTCATCCCGCGTAATGCATCCAGACAAAACTTCCCACGGTGGCAAACTTTGTTAAGAAGCAACTTCTACACATATCATTGGTCAAACAAAGACCTCCCCAAGTTAGGGGACAAATGGCATCTTATGACCACAGAGCCAACCCCCCTCCCCACCCCTTCCCCCAAATCCCTTCCCAAAATATACTTCCATGGATACTGGGAACTTGGACTGTAAATTAAGTCACCATGACTGGGGATCTGAGAGAAGATAGAGGTGAGCCTATTGTCCAAGTGTTATCTCAAGCCTAGGGGGAGGTAAAAAAAAGCTGTGAGAGGAAAATGTTTAATTTAGAATGAACATACAGGATGCAGAAATTACGGGCCACAATGAAAGAAACTGTTCTGAATCAGCTTGGACTGAGTAAGAGGTAATTCCATTGGGACCACTGACTTACAACCCACCAACTTAAAAAAAAGAAAAAGACTGAGCATGGGACTAATTACGTTTAGAAGCAAGGAAATCACTTAGCCAACAGAATAAAAGATGTGTGAAACCAATGAGTATTAATTCCTTTGTTTGCAAAGATATATAAAGAGTGCAAAGTTTTGAGAGACCTCAGGCCCCACAACACTGAGAAGCCCAGGGTGAAGAAGAACCAGTGGGACCACACTGGATGTATGGCTGGTGACTCTCTTTTGTTTAATCCGTCCCTCTCTTTTCTCCTCTTTTCTATCTCTCTACCTTAAATTTTATTGTTCAATAAAATCCAGACTATTGACTTCAGCATATGGTTTTGTTTGCACTTTAATTCAGGGAGAGGCATCTCTCAATAATCACATCATAACACACACTTCATGTCCACATGCCACATGATTGCCACACCTCCCTTACACCCTCATGCTGCATTCTCCTTGCAAAATTTACTTTTTTTTTTTCTTTTCTTTTTTAATGCTACCTTCAAGTTCCATTTTTTACTATTTTATTCTATTTCTGTATCTTCCTGGAAGATTCAGATCTAACTATACTCCCAGGTGAAATCCAGTACCTTAAAAATATTCTAAATAGGTTTCTAAATATGATTTTTTCATCTCAAAATGTTACTTAGTAGTCCAAGGCCATTTGTCTTTTTATAATGGCTATTGCCTAAGTGCCTAGAAGGTAGTAATGCTTTCTTCTGAAGGGCTAAAAGCTTAGAGAAGACACCTCTCCTACTACCATGAGCATTTTTTCCATAATCCAAGCACTAAAAGTATGATTCTGCTCTTAAATTCATGAGTGTTCCAGTCTTCTGACCAGCTAAAAGACAAGTTTATATTTACAGAGTTGTTGCAGTTCTCAGTATAAAATTAGGCATCAGGGAGAGAATTGATTGTGTAAGGCAGGAAACGGAGATAACTTTAACAATTCAAAAGCACAGTGACAAGAATTAATGTGAAATAGTTACCTCTTTGAGGCAGCCCATGAAGTTATTGCTTACTGGAGACCCAGGTAAATCAGCAGTACTGGGGCTCCCTCCCACGTAAAAGAAGTCATCTGAGCCCAGCATGGTGTAGTCCTCCTGTGTGTAGCCCGTGGTGGTAAGGATGCCATCCACAGAGATTGTCACCTGTTTGAGGGACACAATGGAAAAAAGAATATCCCAGCAATGACCTTACAATCCTGAACAGAACAACTTACCTCCCCTATAATTTTATGTCAGTTTTATTAAGGATTTTGTTGAGATTTCATATGCTTTTTTTTTTTTTTTTTGTTAAGTCAAGCTCTATTTTCTGGTCTGATTTTCCCACAGAGAAATGCCTCAGCATCTGCTTCTCCCCTTTCTGGTGCATCAGCACTCTCAGGCTTACCCAGTAGCCTATCCATCCAGATGCTTTCCATCTATTCAGGCCAGAAAATATAACTGTCCATGAAAGACATTTCTCTTATTAGCTGATTTTATGATTAATTAGAATTTGTTTTAATGATTACAGTTAGTTATGGTTGTTAGTAAAAAAAAAAAAAAACACTAATGAAGACAAGGTTGGTATTTTTTATTTTTTAAGTTTCTTTTGCTCACAGCACACTGACGATCATGCATTCAGGGATAAGGGGAGAGGAAACTCACTTTCAATACAATATGGATGTGCATGCCATGTACCTGGAGAGACACACACCCACCACCCACCATAAACAAACAAAACAAAACAAAATATTACAAACCCATAATCAAAATATAAGCAAAAAAGAAATCAAAACAAAATAAATAAAAATAAATCAATTGCACACCAACAAATGTGATAGAAGTGGATATGAGAAAGAAAGAGATACAAAGCGTGCATACATTGCACTTTGACATGTCATGCCAATATCTGAGGTCCAGAAAAAATGACAGGAAAATAGCAAAATAGAGAGAGAAAGAGAAGAAAAATGGAGAGAAAACCATTTCACACTCACATGCAATAAAAAATAAAAATACCAAACAAATGCCATGATAACAAAAAATGTCAAAATGAAACAAAAACATCCCCAAAATCTCTAACCACAAACACATGGAGGGTGAAGGGTGACAGAAGGAAAGAGTGGGAGAGGAGGAAGTGAATTTCATGTGTTTTGCTTAGATGTTGTTAGTGGTTGCAAGGGAAGATGGAGGAAAATATATCGAGGCCAGGAGGAGACGGGCGAGTCACCAGACGTGGACATGCCATGCAGAGTGTGTACTGAAACAAACAACCGGCTGAGCTCCTGTTGGCCACGCAGGTAGAGGTCAGAGAGAGAGAGAAAGTGAGAGAGAGAGAGCAAGAGGGAGGAGGAGGAGGAGGAGAGAAAGCAGAGGGAGGGAAGTGAGGGAAAATCAGGAGAAAGAGGACAACTCTGGCCAGTTTGCCTGTAATAGCCATTGTCACAACAAAAGGGTCAGAGAAAAAGAGAGCCTTCACCACCACGGACTAGAGGCCCTGCAATGGTTCTGATGTAGAAACCTTCTGAGTTAAAAAAAAAAAAATAAAAAAAGAAAAAGATAAAAACTCAAAAAACTAAAACCAAGAAAAAAAGCCAAATGAAAACAAAAGCAAAAGAAATAAATCCAAACTCAAAAACAAGGGACAAAAAGTCCCAGCAATTTATCACCGGAAAAGAAGAGCTAAAGACAGAGGTGAAGAAAACAATGAAAGAAATGTCCGAACCCCATTTGCAGAAGAGCTGTGTTAGCTGCTTTTGATGTTCATTTTTCTATTAAAAAGAAGAAAGGAAAGGGAAAACAAAGGAAACAAAAAAAAAAAGAAAAAAAAAGAAAAAGAAGGGGGAAAACAATGTGTTTTCAATGAAATTAGAATAAAATTAAAGGAAGCAGTAAGTATAAAGGAGGGGGGGAAAAGAGCAGGTAGGGGGAGGAAAAGGCAGGTAACACACGGCAAACCCAAAAAAAGAGACAATAAGAATGATATCTACCAGACAATGTAGTTTGTTTACCATAGCGTGTCCAATGCCTGAGTGCTTTGCGGAAAAGGGGGAAGAAAGGAAATTAAAAAATCGTGAACAGAACGATTGTTAATTAAAATAACTAAAAGCAAAGATGAGTCGTTAGGGTGTTAGTACATTAGTTGGTTAGTAAAAATGACACATTGCATGAATGATCTAGTGTTAGTTTTTCAAAAAAAGGCATGGGGGCACCTGAGACACACAGAGTGAGAAAGAGGACAATATGACCAGGACTCTATGGGGAACCATTCCATCTAGACTGTAAAGAAGCAGGGGGCTGCCTACTCTTCCCACCCTGATATTAGTCATTAACTTAACCCTCATACACATTATTCAAACCTAAAGCAAAGTTGAAACAGTGCAATACTTACTCTTCAAATGTTCATCAAGGTGCTTCCCTCAAACAAGAGCCTTACTCTCAGAGATATACAAACAGAGTACACAATTTGCCCCTTCAGCACAAACCCAACCACGACTCCCTTCTTCCACCCACCACCACGCCAACTCCTCTTCCAAGCTTCACTAGCCTCAAGTGTTGCAGAATATCACAACAAGGCCAGCATTTCCTTTGGCTGGAGGATACAGATGAAGATGAGTCCAAGACTCTGTGTCTTCCTTCCAAGTTTCCCAGTCTGCAGGTTTCTTTACAGCAGCTGTTTGTGACTTTCAGGAGAAGCACACAACAGTGCCTGTGCTTGGCTGTTTGCCTGTAGCTCACTTCTGTCATCCAAGATATAGGAACTGAACCTCTCCTACTGTAGGGAGAAACTTGTCAAGAAATTGTGCAGAAAGAATTATGTTGCTTGTGTCCAAGTTGAAGACAGAAGATTGACAAGAATTAGCATCCCTCTTATTTCACTGCATCTCTATTACACCACAACTAGGAGAATTTACCAGTAAGTTGGGCTCAGTAGAACTTTTTTAACCTGTCCCAAGGCACACAGATGCCAACTGTTAGAACCTAAACTATTCTTGTTTGTGTTTTAGCAATTAGGGAACTAAAGATCTTCCTAGTAGTCTTTGCATTGTGACTAGCTTCAGTGTTAATAGGGAAGGGCAGCCTGTGGAGGTTCCAAATCCCTGTTCCAGTGTGATTGAAGTTGGCATAAATTATCCTAAATTACACAAGCAAGATCTACACTGCCTCATGTAAAAACTATCTGCTTGCAGGCTTCGGAGGTGTGTATTGTGTAGTGAGATAGGTTTTTAAAGACTTGGTGGCATTGAGCATGAAGTCCCAAGGTCATTTGACAATAGGAATGAAATAATAATAGTACTCTGTACTTGGAAACAGTGAGCACAAACTCCTGAATTCTTCACCAAGGAAGTCTTACTCATAGCAAATTGTCATGTTAGTAAATGTGTTTTTACAAACAAGGGAGCTGAAGGATGGGACAGGGAGAAGAGCATGCTAGAAAGGAGGAGTGTCAGCAGCAGACCTGAAGACAGACACAGGGAGTCTGACCTTCAGTCTCCTTTGCTCCTCCCTCCACCAGACCACACTGCCCCAAACACGCTCTGAAAGCCCGGGTAAAATTCAGCCATGATCAAGTAAAGGTTTCTCACAAGGCAGAAAGAGGGTTTAGTTTTAACTGAAATAATAAGATAAATAAACAAAGAGATTTGCTTCAACATTAACAATCACTACTCAAGGGAATCTGTGGATTCACTTGGTTTGTCTCTAAGGAGATTAACTGCTGTGATAGTCATTTGATCTAAAAAAAAAGCAGCCCTTAGTACTCTCCCAGCTTAGCTACAAAACATTTAACAATTCCAAAAAGTACTGGGCAAAAGTCCAACTATTTAAAGTTCCACTCTAATTCTAGAAACAGCCAAAAAATTATGCAAATCCTCCTCTCCTTTCTCTTAGCCCTCAAAAAAGGAGAGGAAAAGATTAGATGGCATCCTGAAGCTGCTGATAGTCCATTTAGCTGGGATTGCATAGATTTAGATAATATTCTTGGAATTTCTAAATTATTGCTTTTAAAGTTCATTTTAAAGAGAAATAGATCTACCTCCAGTGCAATATTTTTAACCACTTACAAGGAGGTTACTGATTTTCATATAATGCTTCAACATTCAGAGACAGTGTATTTCATTGGGGTTCTAAGTTTGGTTTTAGAATGGGTTTTTTTAAGGAAACATGAGCATAGCTGGAAACAAAACTTTCTATTGAACTGTATTATACTGCAGCATTGCAGGTGAATTTATGTCAGGAAAGATGTAGAACAAATAATCTTTTACATACAAAATTATTTAGGTTATACAAAATTATATTAGATGACAACTTTTAGGACCACCATGACTGCTCCACCTCAAGGCCTCATCAATTCCAATATCTGGGCAGGTTTAAGTTCTGGGTCAATGTCTTAATTTGGAGACAGATCAAAACTTAAAATGCAAGTATCCAAGGAAAGGATGACGAAAAAGAAAAGTCCAGCCTTATTGATATCTATTGGTTGAACTGTATTCTGTCATGTTTAACTGTAGAATTGGACCCCAAATCACCTCTGCTATATAAAGGTAATTTGATTTGAAGACAGGGCTTTTTTTGCAAAGAGCCCATCTATTTCATTAAAATATCCTCTCTCTTACTCAGTCAAGTTGGATCCTTTAAGAATCAGGATCACTTAGCAACATCCACAGTAAATAGATCAGGGGGCTTAAAAATTTATGGTGCTACTTAATTGGCAAGGGACCAACTGCTTTCTGATAATTGCCAAAGTACGGACCCTGGTCTCATCAAATATGACAAGACATAGAGCAATTTCCACTTTCTTGGTCCACCTCTGTAGATTAACTAAAAAAATCACTAATTCAGATATTAAGAAAAGAATGTGACAGCTTCCCATCCACAGTTTTGTTTGTGACCCTTCACCTTCTGCTTCTTCAAAATCCAAACCAATCCTGGCGTGAAGCAAGGATTAATTTAGCTTCTGGCACATTTGCCAACTGAAATTGATTTCAAATGAAAAATAAAAAGTATGATTAACTAAAATGGCCAATGAACTCTACTGAGATATTCAAGGACCACCTGGTCTGAAACTACCTAAAAATTAAAAAAATTAAATTTAAAAAAACCCAACCAAACACATCAAATAAAGCCATACATTCTGACTTTTTGAGACTGACAAACTAGACCACTTTGTCCATCTCCCTCGACTGTATTGATGGGAAAGGTTAAACAAAATAGGATCATTAAGACCCATCCACTGCATAAGAAATGAAATTTTCATCTACATATAAACTACTGATTTTTTTTCATAGGTAACAACTCCGTAGTCTCACACACATTTAATGACAGACTCTTTTTCAGACACAGACATCCTAAGCATGTAGCAATACTGGGATTTACATGGGAAAGACAACTAAATATCTTCAGCCCCAAACCCAAATATTGAAAAGAAAGATATGAATTTCTGATAACAGAAAAATTATCCTCTGATAGAGACTTTTTCTGATTTCTGGCACTGATTTTCTTATACCCACAGACACATTTGCTCTTGGTCAGTTTAAAACATTACCACAAATTACACTGAATAAACTTATATAAATTTATTAAAGGTTGTGCTAATATTGGCATTAACAAGAAAATAAACAGGTCACAATGGATTCACAAATTGATTTTAATTGAATTTTAAATCTTAGTTTACAAGCTATTTCTGGTCCTCTACAAATCAGCAAGACATCAAATAATCCTCATTTATCATGCAGTGGATAGGCCTTAGCGACTTGATATGTTTACGAGCTTTCAGAGCAAAGTTATTTAATTTTATCTTATCTATTTATGTCTGAATTTATATTTAATGAGAAATGCTTCAGGATTTTAAAACTAGCCTAATACCAAATACATCACCTGATATAGTTGTCTGCTAGGAAAAGCAGCATGTAGATGTGCAAATTTACTATGGTAAAATCAGAAAAACTTTTCCAGAGAGGAATTGTAGGGTGCTGGATTGATCTTGGGTTTGATTGAGTTTGCTTGGGGCTTTTTGATCCTTCCACCTTTTCAGTCCTCACAGCAAACAGAAGAGTCTCAAGGCAGAGACAAGAAATAAAGTAGAATCTCATTATAGAAAGAAGGGGAAAAAAATCAAAAAGAAGAAAAGAAGAACAGAGAATCAAGATGACTCAGAGTGACTCCAGCCAATTAATTCCAAAGCTATAAAGTTAAAATAATTGCACACATACCCACCAGCCTGCATACCTGCACACTCATATGCACACACGAAAGAAAAGGAAAAGAAAAACAAAAGACTTTCAGAATTAGAATTGTGACATCATGGCAATGGTTAAACCAATTAACAAAACTGAAAGAAAAAGGAGAGAGGTGTAGAGCGTTGGCTGTTGGCAATAGGCTCTATTCTCACAGTAATTAATTGCAACAAGAATACTACTGATAAGATTGAATCATAATTAAGGAAATAATAAAATTCAAAAGGCAGAACAGAAAAAGAAAAAAGGAAAAGGGAGATGAAAGTAAAGTTATGTCACAAGTTTTTATTATTAAATCAAACTGGGAAAAAATAGAAAATTATTAAAGTGGAAATGAAGATATTGCAGGAGGAATAAATTCCCATCAACTAATGGTTTTTCGCTGTCCTTTTGGCAGCAAGACGCGGAAGAGGTGGAGAAACTCTAGCAATAGCACTGAGCTGCCCCATTTCTCTATTACCCTCTCCCATCTGCCAGTCCCAGTAAAACAAACCAAAATTCTCCCCAGCGCTTTCTCCCCTTCACCATTACCTGCCGCAGGTTGCGCGTCACCTTAACGTCGTGCCACGCGTTGTCATTGAACTTGCCATTGACGGGCTCCACAATGGCCTCAAAGGCCCCAGACCCCAGGTTAATGACCAAGGAGACCGCACCGTCCTTCAGGGCCAGGTTGACGTAGTCGGCTGACTTGCCAGTGTGCAGAATGAGCCCGTTGCGTTGCCACGTCTTGAAGGAGAGCGTGATCTCATCGCTGCTGCTCTGGATGGGGTTTTGCGACAGGTCATAGCACAGGTATTCGGAGCCACGGAAAGTGGCCATGTTCTCATCTCGTGCTGGAAAGGAAGGGAAACAAAAGAACTATTCAGCAGTCAGCCAAGAAGAGATTTAAGGTTGTCACGAAATTTTGGCATCCCACAGCACTGTCAACTGTAGAGCTAAATATCAAGGGATGCTAATAACTCCAGAGCTCCTTTTGTAATATGACTACCAGGAGAACTAACTGCAGGGTCGTCGGTAGCGATGAATTTCAGTGCTGTGTTTTTAGTTTCACTGCAGCACTGTCTCCATAGGGACCATTCAACAGAATGCAGTGGAGTCTAGGAAAAGCACATTTAATGACTGTTATAAGAAATTTCACATCCTTTTTCTGAGAAGGATGGAAAGCTGCACTATTCACAACACAACCGACACAAATGTGTCAATTAAAAAAAAAAAAAACCCAGCATTTCACAAAGATTGGGATTTAGCTTCAGTACTACTGCCATCTGAACTTATCTTAACCTATCTGACAGGAAATTTAAGAGACACACCAGACTATAATCCCAACAGAGCTGCCCCTTTTTTTCAACTGAAAGAGAGATGAAGAAAACAAGAAAGCCACATGAGGCAACATACAGATTCCTTCTCTGAGAGCATGAGCAAAGTCCACATAAAACATTTTGTCCAAAGATATCAACAATGTTTCTGGTAAACACATGCCTGTCTGATCACCTTATCCAGGAAATCTATATTAAATAAGCACATCTCTTTCAAACAGCAGAAATAAACACGGGGGAATTGTTCACAGCACATAACATTTAATAGTTCCTCACAGAAAAAATAAATCTCTTATGCACAACAACAAAAGCTACTGCACTTATTTCTCAGCAACTGGAAGCAGCATTTGAGTACCATGAAAAGCCTTGATGTAAGCTAGAGGCCTACACTTCCCTGGGTTTCCAGTCACTCAGAGCCAGTTCTGCTGCAGTAATTTGCTTATGTGACTTGAGCCAGCTGCATACTCTGATTTTATCCAGTGGAAGAAATAGAGGAGAGTGATAGGAAGGCTTGGAGGAAGGCTGGCTAGTGCCAGCTGAGAGGAAATGGTACTTGCAATGGAGTCTGTATAAATCCACCCCCCCTACTCCATATTGCAGCACCTTCCCGACTCCCAGCTATGAAAGCAAGGCTAAGCAGTAGATAGTACAAGCAGTCAAGCTATCATTGCTTACAAATCACTGCAAAAGGCAAACGCTGGTGCTATTTCCATTGGCACTAATAGTACTTTTCTGCTTCATTTTGTCCCATTTAGTAATTCTAATAAAGATTAGCCAGAATTTATTAGTACAAGACTGAAGAGAAAATACTTGTTGTCATAGCCATTCTTGGAAAATAACTACATGGTAAAATCTGTGTTCTCACGGCATCAAGTAATGGTGACAAAACAGCAGAGTATTACAACGTGTACACATAATGTTCTCAAGTGAAAGGTCTGCTTTAAGCAGAGACTCTTGCAGAAGCAATGTGTGTTAGTACTTCAGCAAGTGAGCCATGTGTCCAGATACTCCTGCAAGCAAACAGCCACCCAAATTACTCCATGCAGCAGCACACATTGGGAGCCAACTGGCTCAAAAGCAGCTTTTCAGATCCGTCCCAGTGGAAAAGCTGAGCAAAAGTCAGCAGTGCCCGCCTTTTCAGCAAAGGCCAGCTGCATCCTTGGCTGTATTAGCAGAAATGCAGTCAGCAGGCCAAGGGAAGTGATTCTTCCCCTGATGGACACTTGTGAGATCACATAAGGAGTGCTCTGTCCAGCACTGCACTCCTCATATAAAAATTACTTCGAAATACTGGAGTCAGTCCAGTGAAGTGCTACCACCATAAAGGTACGGACACAGTTGCTGTGCGCGGGAAGGCTGAGGTTCATTCTGCCTCAAGGAGGCAGAACTTACTCAAGAACTCAAAACTCAAGAAGTCACTGATCACTTTAATGACTTAATGGAAGGGTAAAATTCTTCTCAAGAGTTGTTGTAGTGATTTTAGGGGTATTTTAAATGTCTGTGCACCTACTAGAATCACTTACTTATTTATTGCTTTGAGATAGGACTAGGAGAAAGAGCAAAAGAGGCTTAAAACTTCAAAAGAAGAACAAAGAAAACTTTTATTGACAAATTCAACTGGTTTATGGAAATCAGAATTAAACCTTTAAATCACTTTGCTTCCCCCCAACACCCTTTTCTTCTTTCCTCACCAACATAACAATGTAGAGAGGACAAAACTCTAAGACTTCTCACTCTTAAAACAGTCTTTCAATTCACTCAGGGAGAGGAGCTTCTCACTAGCAAAGCCATGGAGACTTCTCCAGAAGAATTAGTTTTTAATCTTTCTTGGGGTGCAATCTTCACAGGTGCATCCGCCCGGGGGAAAATCTGCACTTGCAAAAGCCCNGATCTTAATCTGGGTCTTAAAGACCTAAATCTGTCACAGGCAGGCAGACAGAATTAAAACACAGTAGAACACTGGAACCCAGGCTGAGGGCTGGGCCAAAGCATCGAAGGAACGCAGCGGCCAGGCTGGGCTGGGGCCATCTTTAGTTCACGAGCTGCTGCCAGTCTTTGCCTGTGTTACCAGGCTGCTTTGCAGTCTCTGCTTATAATCCTTCATGGGAGCCAAGCTGCGGGGAACAGCCAGCATGTGGCCAGTACAATCCATTCCTTCCCCCTGCTCAGCAATGTTCAATAGCACTGGCATTTCTAGTCCCAGGCCCTCTGGGGAATGCAAAGAAAAACAGAACTCAGCTCGGCCGCCCATGCGGTCCTGGGGCCGGGCCCCTCCCAGCCTTACCTCCCCTCCCGCTGGAAGGAAAAGAGGAGCCCTCTTTCCCGGGCTTTCAATTTTAAAATGTGTATCTCATGGAGACATAGATTTTTCTGATTGCTCTATTACTTCTGTAGGCTGGGTTCCATCTGAAACCAGCACACTACCACTACCAAGTGTTTATGCTTGCATGAGTGTTAAACCAGCCTCAGCTCAGAGGGCTGCTTATTGACTGCAGTTCTAGAAGTCAGAGCCAAGCACTTAAGAACCCTCTCCCAACACCGATGATTCCCTTGCCTAGTCACTCCTGATCCATCAGAAGAGAATGTGTTACAAGCAAGTTAGACACATGCTCCATGTACCTGCAGATAATTCCCATCAAATAGCCAGTGTCTGAGGGCAGGAGTCAAACACAATCATTGTGAGTGAGCCTTTTCCCTACAGCAGAAGATGTGCAAAGTGCTGAACACACATTTGTGAAGGGGGACACAGTGGGTTGATTGTTCGCTCAGTACAAGACATACTAACAGGGCTCACACTTTCTCAACCACTTAGAGGAAATCTCAGTGTTATGCTCAGTACAAAGGAGAAGGCAAGGAGTAGATTAGAGATCTAAACAGTAACTTAAGGCAACCACTGAAACTTATCAAAGCAGATCAGAGCAAATTCAAAGAGATATTACACCTACTTGTACCACTGGTTTTAATATAGGATACATTCAATTATGTCATCTGCCTGTTTGCTCTAGTGAACTGCTGCTGACCCTTGTCATAGATGGGATTCTGTACTTTATCTACCTTTGTATCCTTCCTGTTCTTGGGAGAATGTCACCTATTTCTGTTTCATGTGTTGTTATGAGGTTTTTCTTCCTCCTGTGACTGCTCTGGACAAATATTCAAATTTGGAGATTACCACATACTAAAATATCTCTGGGGTTCACTGTGAAATCAAAATTCATGCTTGTCCATGTCATATCTCATAAGCACAAATCCCAAGGGCAATACACTTTCTAAGACTCTATTTTCCAAATTGCTAATTCCTCAACAGTTTACCAGTGGCCATGTGGTTTAGCAGTCTCATGAAAGGCTTCAGCAGTTGGAATCTAATATGTGCACTAAAGAGCTTTACTGTGTATCCCCCAAACTACAGCACAGTAGTTTCCGTCAGGCCACATGAAAGGCTTCTTACCAAGCCATACTCCATACTGTCCCAACTGTGAGGCTGCTCTGACAATACACCACTTCTGTGAGCAAAAGACACCTGAAAATTACCAGAGAGCATGGAGGGGGAAAGGAATATTGGTTCTTTCCACAATGAGCGAGGAGAAAAAGCCCTGAGTAGGCTGCACGTCTCCCAGTATTTCTTTATGCTTTCAGACACGTTCTGGTGACACATGGAAGACCACAGAGCAGTGAACCACTTCTTATTTGTTAGCTCATGACCCTTGTGCCGTTTTGAAGGTTCCACTGTGATATTTATATCTTCTGTATTCCTTAAATAGTGGTAGTGTACCAAGCAGCTTCTGCACAGCAACACACAAGCTAACCTTAAGGTCCAACTGAAAGTCAACAGGGATCCTTGGTTTATGTTACATGAAGCAATACATCAACCCCTGATTTTCTGGTATGTGAAACCCCATATATAGTCAGTAATAATTAATTGAATTGATGATCTAGTTATTTAAGGATGACAATGCAACTGCATAAAATAGCATTTACTTAAAACGTCTTTGGGATACGTTTAAATTTTTGTATGATTTGCCAGATTTAATGTTGACCTCAGTTAATACTAAATAGATACACAAAAATCAGAACCTGTCAGGATATATAAGTAATCAAATCTTCCATTTCTCTTGTAGTATTAATCTAAATCTACTATTTACTTCCTAATTCATTCACATAACTAATTTCTCTCCAGTAGCTGGGATTTTCAAAGATACAAGATCTATACATGGACTTAAACTTTCACATATTCAAGATTAAAAAAAAAAATAAAAAATAATCACGTGAATAGAAGCAAAACTCAGAATTTTCAAACTAGCCCAGATATTTTCCTTGAATGGAGTCACCCATCACTTCAATGGGATAATGTTTCCCTTTTCTGACCAGTTTTGCATGTCTCAGACTTTTATCTGTTTAAAACCCAAACCAGCTATCAGCACATATCAGAGGCTGAGTGCAGGAACAGAAACAAAAGCACAGTAAACAAGTACCTTAGCAATGTTCCTGGCTCTGCTCATCCCAGAAGAAACGCCTCAGGTTCCCTGGAGAGGTAAAGATCCCAGGATCTTCCCATATAGCATATAGCTATACTGCCTCTTCAGGAAAGCCAGATGAAAATTTTAGCTTCAGTTTTTATGTGCAATGTTGTTGCTGCTCCTGTCAGACAACTTGGCATTTTGATTTATATATGAGGAAACCAATGCACAGACGTTTTAATGGGTTTACTCAGAGCCACCAAGGAAATCAATAATAGAGAAAGAATTTTAGTTCAGGAGCTGCTATCTCTCCATCCTGGGCTCATTCCAGAGGTTCTCACACACCTGTGGAGTGCAATCAAGCTCATGTTTTTCTCTAGTCCTTCCAGGATGGCAGGACTTTCCAGGAGAAAGTAGCCTCCAAAGTTTTGGGTAATGCTCAAAAATAAATACTTCATGACTGAAAAGCTGAAAACAGCAAACCCGAGAAGCACTCATTTTGCCCAGGGGCATCAAGTTTAATACTCAACAAAAGCAGCATCTCATGTAACAGAATTTCAGCCCCAGACACAATTACGAAATATTAGGAAAAATCTAAAATGGGCAGTGACTTTACTGACGTCTCCTGAGGAAAACCTCAAGTATCTCTCCTAAAACCAACCACCAGCTGCTCACCCCTCTCACCTTCACTGTTCCACAGGTGTTCTATGACACAGTCCGTCTCTTACTGGGGTTTGGTTTACAGTCAACATTACATGACTGAATGTTAAAATTAATTAAGGTCCTCAGAAGTGGTCCGAGCACCTTTCCCAGATGGATGTTAAAGCAAACCTCCAGGCTTAGTAGTCTAGCAAAAAATCAGGCATTTCTTTTAAAGAGATGGTGACAGAATCCAGTAGTAGCTAAAAGCAGATTACTGCATTCCTTTTGCTGCATTCCTCCTTTCCAGCCTTTCAACAGGAAAAAATCATACATCCAAGTAATTGTTTTTTTCTAGTCTAGCCATTCTTCACACCACCTGATCAAAACATTAAGACCACTCATCAGAAAGGCTCATAAGGTCCCATGCTTTCTCCCTCACAAGCACCGTTTTGTGGTCTCAATATTAAAATAACAAATATTGGTTTTAAAAGTCCTACAGATATTATTTAGTTATTAAATGCATTAGAAATTGTGCATTCTTCAGTGCATGAAATGTCTTCCAAGCACCACCAACAGTGATACTGATATGTGGCAGCTATGAGATCCATATCATAGCCTACATTTCTATTCCACAAATTGTCAAGTAAGAACATATAAATCATATTCATGTCATAATGAGATGGCTGAACTGATTGCATTGATTAAATCTTAGAAAAAGAATATTGCTTCGCTCAATGAAATTATAGGAATAATTTTTCAGAAGAAAAAGAATTTTTGTGTTGGAAGAAAAATGTTCATAAAATCACAGAATGATGTTATAACAGGTAAAATTGGGGGGAAAAAAAAAAGTAGTCTCTTAAATTCTTACTACCTTGCTACCTTGAAACCATTCTGGAAAATGATATATTTTTCAGAAATAGTGTCCTTTATTGTTTCCTCAGGCTCCTTATGCTCACTTAGTACATCTACAAGTACATCTACATAACTTGTAACTTGGAAGCAGAGAGGAATCAGCTTAACAACATCAGAAACAGCATGGGAAAGAATCAATGCAAGAAAAGAATTTCCATCATGTTTAAGAGATGCAGAGTCCACAGCGAATGAATTAGTCCTGGAGCCCACAGCAAAAGTGGACTTAACAGCCAGTAGTCTTTCAATGCCAAACTCTAAGTTTGCACATAGTGTTACAGCTCTAATCTTATGCAAAAAAACTCTTTCACCTCACCAATAAGAGCAAAGGAAGCATTAATGTTCCACCAGAGAACATCAAGTGCCTACCATGAATCATGCCCTCTGCTCTCTTATCTGCTGCTTTACCCATTACCCTTCAAGTCTAAAGCAGAATGCTTGTTTAAAAGTCCTCAAATTTAAGCCCAGAAGAGATCAAGGAGACTTAGCAATACAATGAATGTTCAGGGGTATTTGTCAAACCTGACTAATCTATTATTTCCCTGTGCAGCTAAGCTCTTAATGAAAACAAGAGAAAGAACTGCTTTATCTGAAGATACTGCATAAGAGCTCTGGAACTGCATGTTCCACCTCTGCTTTTGTCTGCCTGTGTCCTTGGATGATGCTCTTTGAGCTGGCTCCAACACAAAGGAGCTCTGACCTGTGGGATTGCAAACCATACCTAAGAGAGGTCCAGAACCAGCCCTGCAGAGTGACTTCTTTCACCTGATGAATTTGGACCACTGCACAGCAAAGACGGAGTGCAAAGAAAGGAAGAGGGATGACAGTGCCTGAAGTTTTAGCCCAAAGAAAAGAGAAATTTTCCCTAGGCTCCCAAGCCTCAAAATAGTTGACATGTACTAAATGTATAAAGCTGTTTCTATATATCAGTCACATACCAGAGGCAAAGCTAGTACCTTGTTAAAAGCACAACTGCCCTATATTTCTGAAGTATGACTATGCACCTATTAATAATGCAGTTAGAGATCTTATCATCTAAATAAATACATATTCACCCGCATGACAAGCTATTTTGCTTGTCAATGCTGGGAATCCCCTTTTCACTCAACAGTATATTGCAGTTGTTTGACAAAATCTCTTCTGAGAGGAAAAAACATAAATCAGTTATACTACAAAAAAATCTCCTAGTTAGTCCATATATTGAGCACAAACTGATTTTTTTAACCAGTTTCGTCAATTATATGATCCACAGTGCTCTACTCACTCTCTAAACCACGTATTGTCTTTTTCTGAAGAGAAACAGAAAACAGAAGTATCTGAACTCCTCAAATACTGCACACAAAATAGCTGAAAAACACAGCCATAAAAACCTTTTTGCTAAAATGTTTTGATGACTGAAGTATTAATACTACAGTAATGAAAATGTATAAATAACGTCTCTACAAAAGATTATAGCGTATGTCTGGTAACATCATTTTTTGAAATTGCTCATTAAAATTGATGTAAATGACAAAGTAGAGGCGTGGAAGTCAGAACCCCAGCTTTTTACCCTCTGTCACTGAGTCAGTGTGCAACCTGAGGCACATAATTAACCTCAGCTGTCTCCATCTGTACTATAAAGATAACAAAAATATAGGTTAAGTCCTTGAGACCTAGGGGAAAAGAGCATTCTATGAGTTTAATAACACTCTGAAAACCAAGCCATGTTCCACATCTGTGAGAAGCCCTGTACCAATCCAGTGTATATGCAGTGTACTAAATGTCCTGAGCATCCTCTTCTCCACCTATTCTCCATTGTTTGCTAAATACAAACAGCTGTACTGGTATCAATGCATGATGATGCATTCTCTGTCAAAGAAATTATAAACTCTTGGTATTGGTCTGACCATGGCACTACGTACTTAAAGCTGTGCTTGTTCTTTATGTTCTGATTAGCTGACCATAGGGACTAAAAAACAATGCTGTGACAATGTCTTCCTTAACCCAAAATGAAGTTTAAAATTTTGGTTTACATGTCCCTAAAAATACGTTTCCTAAAAAAAAAAACGAAAATAATTTTAAAATAACTTTAAATAAAAGCATGAAACATTTATTTTGAAATGAATGATGCTGAATAAATCGATTTTTAGAATAATTTGCCTGAAAGAATTTGATATATTCATGTAAATTCACAATTTGGTTTGCTTGAACAAAGTACACTTTTCATTTCTCCAAACAATTTTTCTCCTCTCATTCTGAGTTCCAGAAGGTAGAGAAAAAGCAAAGTATTGCTACAAGTTTTGTCAAGAGATATGATGATGATTTGCTGAGCATAAGGCCTCCCTCTAGATTTCTCAATGCTGGTGAAGGTAATTCCCACTGCTGCTGTATTTACTTTATCTTATGTTTTTATTTCACTCCACAATTTTTATTGTTTTCTTACTTTCCTGCTGCATCACTCTAAAACATGAGGATGCCAGTTACTGCCAGTAGAAATGTTTCCTCACAGGTTGCATGGTTCAGCAAAGTACAAACTGGCGAGAGAGAACATCACAGCACCATGACCATAAACTTCCAGGTCTAACATATCCACCACCCTGCTCTCATGGAGACATCTCTGCTGCTGGGTTCCTACCTGGCCCTGTGCAGAGCACAGGTGGCAGTACAAGCAAGAGTGTGTAAGCATACAGCTGAGCTCTTAACTCACTGGGTTTTCATCTGTGCATTCTTAACCAAATATGTTGTTTGTTTACACAGACAAAACAAAACAAAGACAAAACTGAAGCAACTTGCAGGCCAACAAGCAACACTAAATTCACTCACTAAGAGAGATTTACTGTTCTTCAGCAGCAATCTGTATCCCAGCTGCAAACCCCAATTTCATACTACCCTTACTCTTCAAGCCTATTAAAAATCACAAGTCAAATACCAAATATTAATCTTGATTGTAAGCATTAAGATCTGTTTATTACTGGCTGCAGATTCAAGAGCACTAACACTCAGCTATTAAAACAGGGTTGACATTTTTGTTCCTTACCCCACTGAAGACAAAGTCTCTCCAAAATTTTCTGACCTTCACCTTGTAAAAAATCACACAATTATAAAGAACAGAATAGCTGTGTGGCTCTCACAGTCTTCCCTACATGTCTGGTATGATTAGTCCTCCTTGGGAGAAAACACATGAAGGCTGTTGAAAGGAGTCTTCCAAGACTGACACAGGAATTAACGAAATTATTTACACCAACACAGCGGAAGTTGAATGAGCATTCAGAGCAAAAGTATATGTAAGGAGCCCAAGGAAGCAAAATTCCTGCTTCTGTTGAACAGCACTATTTTAGGAAACTGCGGGAAGCTCACAAAGGAAGGGGCAGAAGGGACAGAGGCAGCCCTGCTGGAGGTGAGCGTGTGCTGCTGCTGCATATTCGTGGGTCTGTGCTGGCAGCAGCCTTCCAGCAAGCGTCGCACTTGCTGCTGAGCAGGGAGCCCCCTGGGCATCCTTCCACAGGGAAGTGGCAGTAGAAAAATAGTCACTGCTAATCACTGTAATAACACAATAATGATCCACAAAATTATCCTTTTCAATACCAGTGAGAGGTATTGAAAGCCGTGCCCATGGGAAAGGGGAGATGCGAAGGAAGGTGAAAAGCAAAAGTGCAGTGGAAGACAAATGAGAGCGGGGCAGGGCAGCACCAGTGGTATCACAGAGAGCATGGTAATGTCAGCTTCCCACGGCTTGTGTTACTGGAGAGGGGGTACACGTGGAACCCCAGTACTGCCAGGATATCAAAATACACTAGCCAAACACTACTGCTGCCTTCATTTATGCTCGTTGCGAGACATCATTAGGACCATTTATGGAAGTGGCAGTATCCAAACCTAATTTGAGGCAGAACGATTCTTCTCAAACAAAGCCACAGGCAAGAGACTGTTACAAGCTGGCTGAGCAGCTTTGACTAGTAATTATTTAGGGGCAAAAATGTGCACATTTGTATGCAATGAGAAACATACTAGGCTTCTGCTGTGTGCATACAGGAGCAAGCTCCATGTGTGTTTACCCAGGCAAGGGACGCATATACGCAGCATAGGCAGGACAGCTGCCTACACAGCATACTTCTGTGGACAGGCAGGCAAAGGAGGGCTGCACAAACACAATGAATAGATAGACATGAAGAGGAGGTGTGCCCTTTGTTACTGCATGAAAGTAAGCAACGTCAGTATGAAGAGATTTACAAGAGCGGGAAACACGCAAAATCACTTTGAAGTGGATGCACTTGCATATAAGCAAAATGTGGGATAATTAGCATTCTTATACAACTTTCAGTATACATCTGATGGCAGGAATTGAATGAATTTTCCCCATGTATCTTTGGGGCACACACACGAGGACTTACATGTAGGGACACAGAAAAATGAACGTGTGTCTTGTCCAGGTGTAAACACTGGAGTGAATGCACACAATCTCAGGGCGTAAGCAGAGATGTCCACAGTGCACGAGGATGCAAGTGTGGTGGAAGCATACAGAGCTGGCACTGTGCATGGGGCTGAGAGAGAGGGTGTGCTAGCGCTTCTGGCGCATGCTCCAACTTCATCCTGGGCTTTTTTCCTTCCTGATTTAGGTTTTTTTCTGCGGCAGAGCAGACTCATGTCTACAGGGAAGGTGCTTAATGAGTCAAATCCAATCTCTCGAATGCCTTATCAGTTGCGGACAGGCCTGTTTCTGACAGCTGACCTTTCTCACTGCACGCTGCTGAGAAACCCATACACCACAAACAATTAACACAATGCTGAAAACACAAAGCTGAAGGAAGGGAAGACTCTAGATCACTATAGACAGCTCTACATCAGAAGGAAGAGAGTGAGGCACATTAAAATGACAGAAAGCATCTATATAAGTGTTTCATTCTACCTTATTTTGCCATGCACACACTTTATTACAGTCTTTAAAACTCAGCTGTAGCAAAGTTATGCATGAAAACAAGGGTCATGTAAAACAAGAATGAAAAGCATAGAGAACAGGGAACATATCTGTGATGTATATGACATGAAGCCCATGCACAAATAAATATATGTCTGAATAAATATATCCAAAACTAATAAAAAGAGCAAAGTTTCTTACTAGAAAATAAAAGCACGGAGAGCAGAGGAGGTGAAGACAAGTATCAGCCTGTCCTCCTATACCTCTGTGTTACAGGACTGATTCCCAAGACAACACACATTGATACATTTACTAAAAATCCTAAACTGATTATTGCCAAATTAAAAACATTTAAAAATCCCTTAACTGTCAAACAGTCCCTTCAATAATGACAAGGACATTCATCCCATGAGGAGTGCAACTCCAGTTCCAGGTAAGCAGGAGGTTGCTTATTTTGGGAGGCACAAACTAAAATATAAAGTGGACTGTCTAGCCAGTTGTTCAAGGGATCTGTTTCTCAACAAAGGGTCAGAAAAAATAATGTTTTCAGCTCTGCTTCCAGCTCAGTACAAGACTTCGGCAAAACATATACACTGCATTTTCTGAAATCTCTTTTCTCTATCAGAATTTCTGCAATAGGCTCATGCTACCATCATGCTTGAAGCTCAAGACTAATGTATCTCAGATTTCAGGAGCAGATCCCTAGGCACACAGAATTCACATCTAATTTGAAGAAGTAGACTTTTATCTTCTGTGTAGTAATCTCCCTGTGAGGGCAAAGGAGCACAGCCTACCATTATCACGTTTTGGTTTTTTATTATTATTTAATGCAATATCATAGCCTCCAAAAGGAACATATTCTTCCATCTTAACAACTCCTTACATGTTCAAAAAAGGAGCTGGATGGCACTGAGGAAAGTTCACATAAAATAAGTTAGCTGGAAAGTCCACAGAAAGTTTGCCAGAAGCTCCATAGAAGTCATCTAGATGCAGTATCTAATTCATCTGGAAATGGATTGCTTTTAGTGGAACACTAAGCATGCTTGTGAAGATTCTGCATGCAACCCAGACAAGACTGACACAGGAGTGGGCTAAAACACACAGAGTCATTTAAGGTCAGAGACTGGGGGAAGCTCAACAGCAGTGCAAAATACATGTCAGTTGAGCATCTCTGGCTGGTACTGATGTTGAACAGAAAAGGTATTCAGTCAAAAGCATTCCAGTTAAATCACTGGAAGTACATAAGATCTCTTCAAATCTCATAAAATAAAAAAAATATTTTAAGAATAAGTATTTCATTATAGTGGAGGTTTTATGTTTTATAGCAGAGGTTTTTTGTATTCAAGTGGAAAAACTTATATGTCATGATCATAATTCTTTCTTAGCTATTCCCATGTGGTCTTTTCATATATACATATTATATCCATATATTTCAATGCAATAAAAATTGATGCTTATTAAGTACTGTAATTATCTTTAAATACTTATCAACTCATCTGTTTTCATAAATTTCTGAAATTATCTATGCTGTTTGGAATAACAGATAACAGCTATTCGATCAGCTCATTCAAAATTGGTAACTTCATATCATCAATGAAATGGCTTTCATATCTTGATGTGACAGCACTAAAAATAAGCCCAGCTGCTTTCATTAGTTCAAGCTACAGGGTAGCACAATCTTATTAAAGCCTTGTACACATTATCAAGACTGTATATCAACTAAAAACAATAAAAAACAACAGCCAAGCCAGTGTTTCTCTTCAGTACTCTAAGCCAAACTCTGAACTCACTGGCCCTGATAAAAATAAGGAGCAATTTTACGGCAATCAGTGAGGATATACTGCTGGATGTAAGACAGCGATCATGCTGGTATCCGTGTTCATGTTATTTTTCCTAAGCCTGTTGCTAGAAGGTCAGAACTGATGTAATTCTTACTCTTACAAGCAAAGCCCAACTGCTATAAAAATTACTTTTCAAATCTCTCTGCAGGAGATGTGACACTGCCCTTGTGCTACAAATACTGTTGAAAAACCTGTGTTTCTCTTTCAGTTCAGAAAGGTGCTGCCATTATTTTCCTGGAGATGAGTTTCACCCTAGAGGGTCTTGACTTCTGTGGTTTGGGACTTGATTTCTTTTTTAGTAACAAAGACTCTCCTCCTAATCTAAACACCAAGGATATTTGTATATTTTACAAATATTTTCCAATTCCTGTTCCACTGAAGTGTTATCCCCCCCTTTCCCCACACATTTACAACTCCATTAACCCACTGATGCCATAGTTTTGTCATTTTGGAATGTAAAACTGGTCAGAGATTTTGGCAAGTTAGGATGGCAGTTTTGGTCACGACCCACAGAGCAAACCATTGTGTATCCCATGCATGTGGCCAGCACGAAGGATCGTTGAAGGCCTTGCTATTTGAAAAACATCACTGTATTTAAAACACTAGACAACTCTGAAAGCAGACTCTGCTGGTTTGTAACCTCATGAGTGTCCGGATAATTGTCCCTTGACAGCTCTCTGGTCAATTGTGCTAGTTCCAACAAAATAGTATGTGTTGGTGTTTTTTTTTTCCTGTAACGTCTATGTCTGCCGCTACTCTGTAGAATAAGAGAGAAGCTGGAATATTTTTTCATGCTGTCTCTAGGAAAAGAATTTTGTCAAAAGAAGTTCTACCCATACTTTCATAATGCCATGATCTATTATGGGGCTGCTGAAAAACAACTCTTGAAAAAATTTGGCCTTCACATTGTAATTTCAAGAGCTTTTCTGTTAAACCATATGCCAGAATAAGGTATAATTTATTTTCTCACAACTCTGGCTCTGCAGAACTAAAACTGTAAGAGGAATGAAATAATATAATATTAATTCATATAGTTGATCTATCTAGATATACGTATATATGCAGTTTTATCATTACACACAGATAACTCGACACAAAAAAGTAAAGAAACTTCACTATTTTTTTCCCCCAATTTCACACAATTTTTTCTTGCTTGCCACTATACATCAATCCCAGAAAGGGACTGAACAAAAGAGAACTGTATAACTTAACTAGTCTGGAAGACAAAGGAGGAAGACAACTCACTACATTTAGTACATACCAGTACTGAAACCTTTTTTACAATTACCTGACCACTTGCAACATTAGGGTCTACCATCTACAGCCCAGAGGATCACAAGTGATCCTGCTGTTGCCTATACACTTTCTTGGAGCACCACTTGTCTGTTTCTTTGTCCTACAGATGAGCAGATTTTGAACTTCTGTGATCTGCTTGGCTTGACCATACCACAGTACATAAATCATAAGACATAGCTGTGCCCTCCTCACCTGGGAATGTCTTCTTGAGTGGCCTTCACAACAAATGCTAGTGCAACAAGTTCTCAAGCTGCAGAGGTAGCAGCAGACAAATTGCTCGTGTTGGCCTAAGTATTTCACAGCATCTGGTAAAACAAGATTGTTGGCCCCAAAAATTCTGTTTCTCAGTGGGGGTAAATTAGGAACTCATTTTCAAGCTCTTACAAGAACTGAAGCAACTTCCTAAAGTTCCTTTAGTTGTAGGTGGTTTATACATACGTGCTATAATTGCTTCATCTGGCAGAACTGAGGCTGTTCAGCCCCAAAAGACAGAAATTATCCTTGACAGGAACTGTCATTTCCCACCAGCTACAATTTCTGATAGTCATGCAAGCACCAGTAAACACTGAACAGGCTGTGGTCCGCCCTGCTGATCCTTCAAGTGGTTACAGCCCTGCCAGGCTTATAAACCTCCAGACTCCACCTGTGCCCAATTTTTCACCTCTATAAAATGGAGCTTTGTCTATTGGTTGTAACAACTACTCTTTCCAAACTAGAACATACCTTGTATGAACAGCTCTTCATTAACATTCCATAACCACTGAGGACTAAAACACAGTTGGGATCTTTCTTAGCTGCAAGGGGAGTTTTATAGGGGCAGAAAGACATTACAGAAATGGGAAACTTGGCTTCTACACATCAAGGAGCAATCCTGACTCAGAGGTGGGGCACTAGGCAGGCACATAGAATACAGCACATCAACTCCTTCATGGCAGCTGCCCACATGCAGCACCTTACCCTTCAGTGAACACAAGGCACCTCATGCCTCAATGTGAATACACTAGCTTAGCTTTCTTTCCCTTAGAATTAAAATAGTACACGTTTGTTTTTAATAGGCAAATTCAATCTAGCTTGCTTCTGAGTGATTTGTTATTATGGTAATAATCGAAGCCAGCTATCTCCCTTCCAGCACCACCCTCCTGGTAATATTTTAAATGCTTTCAGCATTTCGGTTTTTCATTGAACTCTTCTCGGACTCTTCTGAAGCTCCCTGAATAGTGCTAGGAATGAATGCACTATTTTCTGGGTTGAACTTCAAATGTCAATGGCTCCTTCACCTCCCTGGCTGCATCTACTGTGAATCACTAAGTCATAAACACAATCCATAACCTACAACATCTGAGTTTATCTGTTATTCTCCCACTGCTGCATCTGCCTGCCTGAGGTGTTAGGCTTCCATTGGGATCGACATACACCTCTGATAAAGGAATGTTTGTTTACTAACTGCTTCATATTGATGTGTTTACACTGAACACTAGCACAGATGGAGAGGGAATAACAGATTAGGGACCAGTTAAGTTATTTTTATAGCACTTACAATATGCATGTGGTTACAAACAGACTTCATGGCTTCATTTCAATGGGAAAAATTACAATGAGGAGATTTTTTTATCAACTAGCATCATACCATAGCAGTCAGCTTTAAAGGCAGATGCATTGTAAAGAACTCATACTTAACATTCCTGCTTGCTTCTAGAAAAGTTAAAATATCCTTATAGTAATAAATTAAAGTTCAGATTATAAAAACAACAGATGAATACAAGAAAATATATCCAGTTAGTATTAGAGCATCAACCTCATCACAGATTTTGCCAGCCAACTTGTTAGACCTTACTAACAATTTCCTAGAGGTCTCTAACTTTTTCTTCTGCTGACTAGTGTTTCTGTGGCCCACTCAGTGCATTGGGTTGCTTACTTTGAAGCAGTCACATGGCTGCATGGGAGCTCATCACTGGATGGGCACATGCATGATAAATGCATAAAGCAAAACAACCAGCATAACTCAGTCACTGATTGTCTTAGCAGAAGCCAGCAACTGAATGAAATATGGACATTAAATTCCTCTCCAGACAACCTTATTTGAGCCAGACTAAACTCTGATGTACACCCTTTAGCCATCTGTGTGGCATTTCAATCAAAGATGCCCCTGTAAGCTTTAGGCTCATCTCTGGAGTCTAGGTGTTTTCTGTTTAGGCTGCGATAGGGACCATGAAAAAAAAAAGGTGAAAGGAGAACAGAAGAACCTATAGTGATGGAAGATATTTTAAAAGCTAGAACTGAGCTTGCCTTATCCTCCTAAATATAAAGCCAGAGAAAGGGCTCCCTGTAGAGGGCAGGGAGTCATTTCACTCTGTTGTTCCACATTTGAGTGCACGACTTCACGTGTGGAAGCACACACAGCTGGAGCCTCCTCTCTGTGGTGAAGCCCACGGTGCCTCCAGAGCAGCTCTCGCTAAACTGACATTACTGTCACACTGCGTGTGGGCACACAGCGTGCTCTGCAGGGCATGCACCCAGACCTGAGGGATTCTACATGCATGCAGGTACACTCCTTACAAAGGCACGCAAGGCTGGGTTTGCACCTGCACATGTGGCATGTCTGCACATACAGATTCATGTCCAATGACATACATGTCCCATGGTTGCAAAAGAGCTTTTGAATGTGCCTGCGCACGCAGTGGCCATATGTTTGCATGAGCTGGGCAGGGTTCCCTTCTCCCTCTCTCTCTTTTCTTCACTGAATGGGAAAAGGCTGTCAGCAATTTCCTTCTGTCAGCAGCTGGGAGACACTTTTCTGCAGTTAGCTGCAATTTGTTTCAATTATGTGTATTAATCACAGCCTGCTCCTGATGGGATTCTTCATAAATGAAAAAAATTTTTAAAATCAGAGCTTTTCTTTTGAACAAACCGATTCCTCTCTCATGATGGCACTTAATGACTGCAGATTTGTTGAGAGAGTGGTGGTGGTGGGGGGGGGGAGAGAAAAAGAAAACAGGAAAAAAAACCCTTGAGACACTTCTATGTTTGCTTATTTTATTAATAAGCACTATGGCTCAAGAAGCTGGCAAGGCATGCAGTTGAAATGGGGGTCAGTTTGCTGTCATTTTAACTGTGGAGAGAGAGAGCTCTGAAAAGCCTTTATAGATAAAAAATCTCCTAGTTCTGAGAAGTGGTGGAATACATCAATTAAGGATTTTTGGACTCCAACTTGCTTTCTTTGAAACCTACAGCAGAAATCACCTTCCTACTGTTTGATATCTTACAGCAGGGATTAATTTTAAAGACACTTGAAAACAGTGAAAATTTGGAAAATCCATAGGTGCCTAAGGGCTGCTCCAAAAGTCTACTGGAACACAACTGAAGTATCAGTGAGGATGAACTAGTGAGGTGATTTTACCACTTAACTGCACATCAAGATGTGTTGTCTCAAAGTTGCCTATTTCAACTGAGTCCTAAGAGGACTTTTGAGGAGCATGCTGTACATTTGCAGTGATGAAATAAATAAAATCAAGTACTTAGGATGTATGCTGATATTTTGGAAATATTCTGCTTAAATAAGCTTCTCTGCAGAGATACGAGGGTGTACCAGGACATAAGCCAAAAATTTCTTTCCTTATTTCTCATTATCTGCTTTCCCCTAGTAGCTGTTATCTTACCTGCTGTTGTATTAAAGATTGCCCCTGCCATGATTTGTCACAAATCACAGTGAGGGCAGATGAACTTGGAAAGCTTAGGAGTAGTTGTACAGATTTTACTCAGAGGTGTAAATATTTCTGGGAAACTTCTAGGATTCAAGCAATGGGCACTTACCCCACAGCCCTGGAATTTTAAACCAAAAATTATCTAAGTACTAAAAACGTAGATGATATACAAGTCATCATCAATGTATTTTATCAAAGGCAGGGTTAGAACAACAAGGCTGTGCTACAATAACAGGGGGGTCCATAACATTGGTAGTGCTTAAAATTGTATTGCAATGAGCCCTTGCAAAATTTGCTTTCTAAAAATCTGATTAGCCAGATTTGCTCACTCCATCACACTTAGGGAGAAGAAGAATGATCCTATTCTATGTTCATATGGCACAATGCGTATAATACATCACTCAAGGTAGGAGAAGCCTAAATTCCCTAAGATTTAATGCCATAGACACCAAGTGAATGTACCAAAAAAACCCCCATCCAATAGATATCCCCTGTAATCATCGTATCAACAATGACAAAATCATGAATGAAGATGTCGTTACGTTAGCAGAAAACACAACTTTACTAGTATGGGTTTCTTTCACAAGGGCCCAGGCACACTAACAAAATAATTTATAAAGCATATCTGAATTCAAATGAGCTCTTCGCATAATTAGGTCAATAAAGCCATAGGTACAAGCAAGTCAAGTCAAACAGGTTCTACGTAAGGCTTGTTTTCCAGGACACCAGCATGAGACAGGGATTTGATGCGATGTCATTCTGGACAGAGCTACAATATTAGCTGCAGGAAGCTAGGGTCTGGGCAGCTGCCAGAGCTCTATCACCTCATGTGATTAGGAACTCATTTTCCAAGATGGTGTACATTTTGTGGGAGAAGATGATAGCTCCTCTACCCATGAAATGCATGTCCAGACCCTCATGATCTGCGAAGGTCATTCCCACGGGTGCAGCTATACCCCCATGACTATACATCTTGGAGGATTTCATGGTTCTTTGCAGGAAGATGTAGAGAAGATAGTCTGTACTGGAAAGAGCATGCCTTTGCCTGCAGGAACTGCATCCACAGACAGGCCTTTTAACTTATGTCACATCAGCCTTTGAGTCCAAGCAATGAGTTTCACAGGTCTCGATTTCTTCCAGCTAAAAGGTAGGTACCTGAAAGTTTATTGTTTAGTTCAGAGCTTTATCTGCAGAGGAGCAGGTCTTAAAATCCTGAGAGAGGATCACTTGCTATCATCTGTGCCCTGCGTTCTCATCTCAGATTTGCACAAGCGGGACATTTAGAGAAACTAAACCCAGCACAGTTACCAAGTGAAACTAAACCTGAATAATTAAGATGTAAAAGTTACAACATTAGGAATCGTTTAGAAACCAACATGATCCACAACCTAGATGCAAATTGCCCAACCTCTGGGCTCTGTGGTCAGCTGTGGTCATAAACTCTGGCACCACAAGAAGCAGTACATTGCTTCCACTAGCCCTTTTCTCTACATTTCCATCAAAAACTGCCATTACAATGTGTTCCAGTTTCCAAATTAAAACACAGCCCACAGAAATATGTTGGGAGAAGGCTCATCCAGAAAACTTCATCCTTACTAGAGTCATACTGACACGTGCACACTGACAAAAGGGAAAAGAACTAGGAAGAACACAGAAAGTCTGAAAGGTGCAAAAAGCTCGGTGCTTCACAAAACCCTTGGGCTTCAAACACGGCAATTTTCAACACCAGGAACAATAAACCCAGAGAACACGATAGAGAAAGCAAGAGGGAAAAGAGGTGGGAAAGGAGAAAAATAAGAAAAAAGGAATACAAAGAAACAGAGGAAAGCAAAACGAACAAGTGGAGAAACAGGCAGAAAGAGGAAAGAAGGAGAAAAAGAAGAGGGAATGAGAGAAAGCAATAGACAAAAGGGGAAAGAAATCTCTGCTGGTACAGTAACAAATAAATCCCTGCAGCATGACAGGCGTCTGCTGAAGCATTTCATTTCCCCGCAGCATAATGATGCGTTATTGCCCATTATCTGTTCTGTCAGTGCCAGAGTCGATATTAAATGAGGGGCAGCTGCATTTAGCTGCCATTTTTCAGCTGTCTCTCTGTTGCCATGGAGACATGCTTGTTTTTGGGTTTTTTTTTATGAACCTGGCTGTGAGCAGAGGGGCGCAGGCGCACGAGGGGGAGGCAGGAGCACCGCAGAGCAGTGGGAGCAAAGGACCAAGACAAACAGTAAGGAGACACAAGCAAGGGGAGGGCAGGCCCCTTGTACCCAGGCACAGCAGAGACAGCCATTTCAAAACCCCTCTTAATATGCAGAGGGGCCCACAGCCGAGCATACAGACATTGCTCTGACTTGCCAGATTCTAGCAATTGCTCCTTCATCCCTCCGCCCTTCTCCTTTCCCTACAACCTCTGTCCCATAATGATAGCAATCCTCCCCTTCTTCCTGGTATCTCTGAGGCAACATCTCTAAGACTGTTAGAAGTCATGATTAATTAAGCCTCTCAAAGACCATGTAGCAGGTTGATGAGCATTAACACTGCTAAAATACTAATCAGGAACATGAAGCTCAATGAGATTGGATTTGCCCCTCTTTTCCAATAAGATTTATGCAGCAAGCTGCTGCCACACATGGGTCCTGAAATCTAGATAACTTCACTCACCATTTTCCTGCTCAAATATAAGGATGTTCCCTGCAGGGGAGTGGATGGGAGACATCTACACAGCAAACTGGAATCAAATGAAAGAGATTTTATTTCCTTTTCTTAACTTCTTAACACTAAGCTTCTTTAGAGGAAAGATGTACCGGGATCTCCCTGCACCATTTACTTAATGGCGGCAACTTCAAACCCTGCATCTAGCATAGATTTGATCTCCTACACTGTTGGCTTTGGACCCACAATCAGCATACTTGCAGTACTTGGAAGAGCCCATCTACTGTTCTCCAGGGGCACCTCAATCACCAGTATGAAAAACTTCTGCTTCAAGTATTGACCACACACAGCATCAGATCTAAGCAGTCCATTTCCAACAGCATTTTCAGTTTACTTACATTACTGTAAGCTACTTATCTCTGCTTCAGGGCCTTGTACTTCTGAATTGCTTATAAAGGGTTTTAGAAACATTGGAGAGACTGACATGGTGAAAGTCAAACTAGTAGACTATATACCAAACTGCACGAGTTAAATGGAGCCAGGGTGTACTCCTAGACTTTGGAACGTGGTAGTTTGCAATTCTAAACTATCTCCAGTACAATTTACTCATTTAACTAGCAGTCTTCCAAATTATTCTGAGCACAACTTAGGGGTTAGGATATGCTCATGACCATTCCCAATGCCCAGTTTTCAAACAACCACCTTGTTCTGCATGTTTATGAGCGCAGACAGACCATCGTGCAATGGCCAGCCTCAGTGCCAGGAAACATTTCCACACATGCTCAGCTGATTAGGAGAGACAACCAGGCAATCCAGCTTGGAGACAGCCAGGACAGTGCTTTGTGCAGTCTGAAACTGCAAGGATAAAGGTCTTGCTGACATATCCTAGCTCTGTCCATCCTAACTCTCTGTCAAAGGGCTGACTTGCAAAATTCCGCTTATAATGCAGCTTGGATGTACATACAGCACGATGGAGTCACAGCTCCTCTGTAAGCCACTGAATACTTGAGCCCTAAGTCTGCTGAGATATATCCTCCTAAACAGACAAATACAGAAGGAAGACTAATAATCCCACTCAAGCTGACAAGGATAATGGGATGCCCAAGAAGTAAATCACAGCCTTAAGATGCATACAAAGAGCACTTTTGGGGTCTCAAAATTCCCTAGCACTAAATGGGAGTATTCTACTGCTACACTCTGAACTTGTAGAAAGCTTCACCTCTACATCAACTCTGGTTTGCAGTGGAGTGTCTCACCTCTTGCAGTTTAATCTCAGTGCCCATAAAACTGAAGATGCAGTGAATACAAAAGTAACACCAAGAGACACAGCAACGCTGAATAGTCTGAACTTTCAAAATTGTAATTTGCTGCTTCCTTGTAGCTTAGAGCACCCTCTACTCTATACCCCCTGCTTTCCCAATGCTTTTCTTCGAACCTTCTCATTAAATTGTTCATGCTGTCTAGCATCACCTAAAAAATAAACTCCTCAACACTGAAGTTCCCAAGTAGGAAACTACAGTTTTAATAATTGTAAAAAATTGCAGTACCTTCCACTGCATTGTCTTCCAGTGACCTGCTAGTACAGACAATTTCAGTACCTGACTGTGAAGCAGTTTTCTTCCTTTATTCAATATATTTGCTTTATAGAAGCCATTTAAAAAACACTGTTTCTCAAAACCTGCCCAGCTCTCCCTGCTCCATGCTAGGAGACAGTAAAAACAAAGGGTCCAAAGTGTGTCATTGTATTAATATGTAAGTCTTCATCTCCTAGTTGCAATGTACCCATGTCTTGTCATTTTCTCATCAGAGCCCCTTAGTCTGAGGTTTTCCCACTTTGGGCCTTCTGGAACTTGACAAAACTTTAAAAAGCAGATTCTAACTAAACTCCTCAAGTGACATTTAATTAGCACAATGCTGTTGATCTTTTCCACGACTGACATCTGCTACCTTTCTCTATGGCAGTTGCCTAGAACTGCTTTTCATGTATCTTCTTATCTTGCTGACCACTGGTTTCTTGAAAACTTCTGACTGTCCCACATTGAAGAAGAAAGTTCTGTCTGAATTGCTTACATGCTATTTCTTCCTATAGCTTCTATCCACTTCCATAACCTTTTGCTTTTGAATATGGAACTATCTTAAGCACCACAGAGTACCAGACTGACATTGGATTTGCAGGATCTTTTTTCTCTGGGGGAAGCCTCAGTTCAGAGTGTCTGATCAAAGTCATCTTTGTAGTTCAAGAGAATTTTGCACACAGTAGTGAAAACAAACAGCTGATATACACAATTTAAAATATAATGCTAATGAAATGCTTAATCTGTTATGTCAATGACACTATTTTGGGTTCAATGAGTCAGGGAAGCTAAAGAGAAGCAAGAAATACACTCTAATATTAAAAGATTTTGTTTTGGTATAACCTCTGGTCAGCAAAGAGTAGGAGAAGAGCATTGACAGAAAAGTTTTCAAGAAAAATGGAAAAGCAAGGGGGAAATTATCCTGCAGAGCTCTCACAAACAATTCTGTGGTCATTTCAAGGAGTTTCTAGAATTGTACCAACTCAGATTGAAATTCGTTTACATAGCACAGATAGACAGGTTCCAGAACCTGCCTAAACTGTCCCACTTGTGTTAAGGAATACATTCAAAAGAGTGGGAGAATTTGAAATTAATTCCTCTGACCACATTCCCCAGACCCAACAACTCCACTGGGCTGAGAAACAAAAAAAGACAACAAAGATGTAAAAGAAATCTAACTGCTAGAAGCTACAGAGAGATCATATTTATTCAGTAACAGTTTTTAATCAAAGGTATCGATTTCTAACTCAGGGATTCTTTGTGGAAAGCTTTCAGGCAGACAAAACTAGCACTTAAATTTCAAGGAAAGAAAGATGTATCTATCTTTGGATGTCTTTGCATCTTTATTTTCCCCACTCTCTTTCCAAAGAGCAATACCCATCAGTTTTCTTTCTACAGCCTACTGTCTCAATTTGGTCAGTGAAAAATAGCTGTGTCATGTTTGGCTCTAATTATTTGCATTCGTGTAGCACAAAGCAACATAGCTGAGGATCAAATATTCAGTGGCACGATGGCTGCCACAAAGGTGCCCCTTGAGGTCTTGCATTAAGGGTTTAGTGCTCCTGGTGATGGTATTCATAAATCTGATTCCTACTACTGGTGAAGGGATGGTGTACATCCCTCTGCCAACAGTTGGTCCGTTTTTCTGTGCATCAAAACAGGATCCAACTTTGAGGACTGCAATACTCCAACAGAGACTGGGACAGCTCAATTTATAAAAATACAGTCCAAGGGTCAGGAATGTGAAAGCATCAGAGCTCAGTATCACAGACAGCTTTCTACAAAAATGTTGCCTCACTTTTGCCTACTCAGGAATAGATTTCAAACCTCAGAATCCCTGGTGCTGAGCACTCCTTATGTCTTGCCTGTTTGTAGGTCAAGTCATTCAACTGCAGAGCTGGGAAAGAAGGCTGAGTCTTTCAAATCAACCTTTTGGCACTGAAGCCTCTCTTTTCCTATTCTTTCCTACTCCTTATTTCCTCAGGAAGGGATACTGTATTTTGAAGAGTACTAAAAAACAGTCATGAGGAGTATAAGCAATGAAGTGTATTTTCATGTCACAACAGACTTTATTAGCATAATTCCTAATTGTGACTGTTTAGAAGCCCCATAAGAGCAAGAATAATTATGTTTAACAGGCAAAGTGATAAAGAGAAGTCAATTCTCCATCCCCCTCCTCGTCCCAATTGCTACAAAACCCTTTTTTCTTTCTTCTGCCTTTGGGAAACAAGTACAATGTACTCTAAAGGGAAAAAAATGGCCATTTCTAGTGTGCTCAGGAATCTTCTACTTGTGACAGCCTAACACTAGTTTCCTTGAGTGAACCTTATACACACTTGTGAGTGGCAGCATAAAACGAAAACAAAATTCGGAAGCCCAGTAGAAGACAGACTAAAGGAAAAGGCAAGATGTAACTAAGCAGAGAGAAGTATTACGATACCTTCCAGAAGAGCACAGTGTGAAAAGAGCCCATCACTTAGAGACAAGTCTGCAATTTCCACCATGATTAGTACAAACGCAGAAGACAATGCATGTAGTGCCTTATCATGAAGCATCACTTCCTAACCTGCCCCTGGGATCTGAAGTACACATTAAACATCACTGAGCCCTTGTGGTGCAAAAGCGGTCAGAGGATAATCTGGGGGCTACAGACACTGGAGCACAAAGCATTTCTTCTATTGTGGCAAGAGAAGACAGGCTTTCAATGAAGACTTGCCAAAAGTACAGTTCTATGGGGGCTTAGGGAAAGAGGAAGCTCCTCTTTGCAGAATCCAATTCAACCATTATAAAGATAGTGGCTTCTCACAAAAGCAGCTCCTTTTGGGTACAGTGACCTATCTTGGATATTACTGACTTAGAAAAACCTGCAGGAGACTCAGCCACGGGGGTGTGTTTTAGTAAAACAGTGTCTAGCAAGGACCAGTCAGGGTCTGAGTACCCCAAGACGCTGGGCTGGGGACTGTCCCCTCCCTCCCTGCTCTCTCCCCAGTCTGCGTAGTGCCTCTCTGGAGCCGCTGGGATATGCCCGGGCTGACAAGACCCTGTCCAGTCAGCCTAATGCCAGCCAGCTGTCAGCCCCCATGGCAATCTGATGCAGCAAAAGATCTTCAGATGCCAGCTGGTACCATCCACACCAAATCCAGACCTGCTGTCCCAACAAACGTGAAATGATGCAGCTATTTGAGCTTGCAGCTTTAACTAGCTATATTCATTAGAGGCCAGGGATAGCTGAACCACTTTACCCCCTTCTTCTTTCCTTTAACTCCTCTAAACCTTAAAAGGACATTTGTTTTCAAGCTGACTTGTCAATTAACGTCATCCTCTCCCTCAAATCTCAGCCATTGCAGATTCGGATCAGGTCCAGAAGTGTCACCACAACACAAGGAAAATCACTTCCCTCCATTTAAACTGCACTTTACATAACCGGGATATTAGAGCAGCCAAAGGCTCTGGGGTTTAATTCAAACTTAGACTCTCAGGTGTGATTCTGTTTTGCTGCTGGTATTTTAATTTCCATTAGAGAGAGAAGAGGAACAGAAATCTTACATATGCATTTGTTTTGATTTTTATAGTTGGCAAAAGTGCTATATTAATAGCACAGCAGGGGCTGAACTGAAACCAAAGACCTGGAAAACAAAATATTCTCAGTATTCATTGTTTCAGTACTTGCAAATTCCAACAAGATGAGACTTCTATATGCTTATCATGGAAGAGAAAAAATAGGCATGGATTAAAACAGATTTTTTAAAAGACACTATTTATTTGCAGTACATAAAGCAAATATACTTGAAAATCGTAACAACCATTACCCTTGGAGTCCTCAGAAATTCTCATGTACTGGAGCAAAAAGTAGGCATACTCAAATTAAATACTCAAAGAAAAACCAAGGAAGAAACTTTCAATCTGATCTGCAACTACTGAAGACCAACCAACCTGACACTGAAAGCAGAGCTCTGAAGGTCTGAGTCATGAATCCAAATCTCAGACAACCGAGTTTTCACAAGATATCTTGCCATATCTCTCTAAAATTTGGCATGAACCTGGTGCACAAACCTGATTAAATCAGTTGATCACCTTTTTCTTAAAATTAAGACTCTGAAATGGAGCCATTTTAAAGTATTGTGAGTTAAAATGCCACAGCATTGCAAAGAAATAATATTGCTGCTGACTTTTGCCTAGTATTAAACAAAAACTTTTCAAAAAGCACACACACACTTGTTGAGGTCTTAATTCCACAAAGAGCAGCAAGTGTCACACATAGCCAGAACAATCAGTCCTCAGTACCCCTCTCCCATTCCAGTCTTTACTCTGAATAAATGAGACTCATCTGAGCTAACTGGGAGGAAA
>VWZN01002273.1:352427-384845 GCA_013396955.1 Regulus satrapa | reverse complement strand
AAAAAAAAAAAAAAAGAGTCCTTTAAACAACTACTCAAGAAAGCATCAAAGACATAGGAAAGTTTAAAAAAAAAGAACATACACAAATGCCTCATAATAAAGGGTCTCTCATACTCAGAATGATGAGCCCCTGCTGACCTTACGGACACAAATTTGGGGTTCTTAGGGTATTTAGGGCTTCACAGATTGTATTCTACGCCACCATGCAGAGTTAAACACTCCACAGATGCATGTGTGGAGGAAGAGGCCAAGTCTCCTGCCCAGGGCACTGCCCCATGCCTGACCCTTCACTCCGCTCCCATAGCTGCAGCAAACACCCCCACAGCCTTTGCAAGTCACCTAGCGCAAGGGAACAAGGGTCTGAATGGCCCTTCTGGGGGCTGGAATTTCTCTGGGGCTCTGGGAAAGGTGTTTTCAGGATCAGGACAGTAAAAGATCATGACTCCTCAAATAGCATCCCATGTGTGCTGAAGGGGTGGGAAGGAATCCTACCCCCACAGTCAGTCTGCACGCCACGTGTTAGTAACAACCAGCATCCAAGCACATAAGACAAAAGTTTTGGTAAAGGCTTGAGTCATTTGGAACTTATCTGACACACCCCGCCCCCCCCAACGTACTTTACCTAAGTTCTAATTTCATAGAGAACCTGCTATTTAGATGTCAAATGTGGAGGTAAGTCTTGGACTGCGGGCATGTGCATGAGTCACAGACATGAAAGCATGTGCTGAGTCTGGCACAGGGAAAGGTACATCCTCTAGTGATGCCTTGTAGCTACAATAAATTTAGTTCCTATATGAACCAAACACCGGGATAACAATGGTTAATTCTGCTACAAAACCATAAATAAGTAAACATGAACCCCAGTAACAGGCACAGTTTTTCACAAGATTATGCTATCAGCTGGCTGAGAAATCACAGTCTCAGACTTGTTTATCAGACAGTGGTTAGTGAGACAAGGCTGTTTGACTGGTAGCATAAGATCAACCACACGTTAACAGTTTGCCCTGACAATACAGGAAACTAAAGGGGAAGTACTACACTGCAAGCATCTCCTTATATAACATTTCTCCTCAGAAATATTCTGCTGAGGCTTAATAAAATAAGTATTTTGGGGGCAAATGTTTAAAAATTAATGAAGACCAACTTAAACTGAACATCTAATCAACAACAATTTAAATTGGTCTCTTACAATGGTTCCCTTTCACCTTTAGGTAAAACACAGCTCTGCATTGTAGAGGCTTTTTCAGCTAACAATTAGATATCCCACAATGAGAAGACAAAGCATATCCAGTTCTCTAGCAGCAGAACATAGCCTGTTCCCTAACAGTATATTTCTGACAACCTGTTTACAAACCAAGGTTTATTGCCAAAAGAGATTAATCAATAATTTAAAATTAACATATGTCAATAACATTGCAATTAATTTGCCAGCAGAAAAATGGAGGGGAGAAATGTAATGAACAAAGCATTCAGTTTCGCCATTCCGTCTGCTCCAGATGGATGGAGTAGTGTGGCTTCAAACTAATGGAGAGCTCTTCAAGGTCAAGAGGGAATGGTTACCTGATGGGGTCTGTGAACCAGACCCTTCTCCCCTAGTCCCTGCCCTTCAGCAAAACAGGAGCTTTTGCCATGGACAAATAATTTCAGCTGTTAATTTAGTCTCTCCTTTTGTAAAACAGGCCTAATAGTACTCACTTATCTACTTCACTAGGATGCTTCAAGGATTAAAATTGATGTGTCCCTGCTGAAGTAATGTGCTATAATTACCTTGTTAATGTGCCCTCTCTTGGATACAATGAAAATTGCTTAGCTGCGTGTCCCAGTCCCACATCGCCAGCGACTTGGGCCCTGGGCAAGCTCAGGCAATTGGACAATGTTCCCGCAAACTGATTTCTCTTGTGCAGCTGAAGAGAAAGGAAAATGGCAGCCCTGCAGCAAAGGGCTGCAGCAAGTACACTGTACTTGTCTGCTTCCTCAGAGTCACTAATTATGCAGAAGAGCACTCTCTTACAGATCAGTGGGAGGTAAGGACTACATTTTCTGCCTACATTTGAGTGAAAAAAGGGGAAAAAAAAAAAAAAAACAACAAAAAAAACCCCAACCAAACCTGTTGACATCTTCTTTTACATCAACTAGAACCTTTCCTGATGAGGCAGTGAAGGAGTCATCCTCTTTTAAACAAGGAAGTCCCCACCGGCGCTCCAACCACTTTTCCCCATTTGTATGATTATCCCCAGATAAGTGCCCCCTTTTTCTTCAGCTGTTCTAACTTCTAAAAATGAGAATAACAATAAGACATTATGCAACCCAAAGGGAGAAGGTCTAAAATTTTATTTATTTCAGAGAAAAGTAGTCAGAAGTACCTTTATTACAGATGCATTCTGGCAACTGCAAGCCTGTCTTTACTATCCAGAGATGTGCATCGCTCAGTCTATTCCTACAGGCACAAGCCAGTGAAGTTTTCAGATCGGATATGTCCTCATCTCCCTTTGCACTGCCCTGCTTTACCTCACTCCCAGCCAATACAGCCCTCTCATGCCTCAGCACTCCCCTCTGCCCAGTGCACACCTACTGCCAGAGCCACAGATTGCCATGGCAAACACAGAGGAGTCCAGAAAATTAGGTATGGATAGCAAGTTGGCATGTGTGGAAATGCAAATTAAAACACCACCATTTAATAACAGGCAGGCAAGAGCTTTACATGAGCATCTTCTGCCTCTAAAATTTAAAGCAACACAGAGCAGACTAACAACTACACACTGAATAGCATAAAGTTACATCCAGATAAATAGTTTTTCCTGATTTTACAGCCCAGTTACAATTACCAGGAATAAGCTGACCCTCCTGTCTCAAGAAAAGCATTTCAGGGGAGCAGTTTCCAAACGGCAACACAAACAACAGTGTTTCAGACAGGCCAAGACCTCCTAATTCAGTATACAAGTAGGTACAAAGCCAAGTTTGCAAGAAGCCAGCCCCACTCCTTCGCCCTTGGAAAACTCAAACATCCAGCCTCATACATGAGAATCCTTCCTAAGCAACCCTGTTTCAGAGATAGCCAAGAATTATCACTGCAAGAGTCTTAGAAAGTCTGCATTTCTTATGGCTGTTATTTTACCCAAAGGAGTTTCTGCCAAAGTTACAGTGAATGTTTTTATTGTACTCCTTTAAAAAACAAAGACCCCATTACAGAACTTCACGAAGTATTCAACACACAGCAATCTGTGAGCAATGATGACCCCACACATTTGCAGTTCGGACGTATTGTTTAAAGCACTGCAGACATCTAAGACCAGTTTTCCTGCTCTGGTCAGAAGGTGGTCAGAAAATGCAAGCAATACCAGCGAGGTGAAAGATGCAGCACTTTTAAGAATCACATCTGTGTTGGGAGCCAGTGGGACCCCAAGGCTGAATTCTACAAATAACTTTTTGCTGAAACAAGCTTTGAAATGGCCAGAGCAAAGTTGAGCTGACAGAACTGCTATGACCTCTCTCTATCACAAAAGCTGGTTTTTAACAAAGCAATCGTATGGCACTGAGCTGCAAACTCAGTGCATCACCCAGGTGCTCACATGGTCATCTCAGCCTGCTTCTACCTCAGTAGAAGCTGTTCTGATTAGCAGCTCACGCTGCAGGAAAGAACAAGATTTACAAGTATTTTCACACAGGATTATTAATCACTATGAAGATTTTACTCATAACCCACGCTGTCTGTGTTGTGACATATGGCTGCTTTGCTGCCTCTGTGAGTAAATCTGGTACATTACAACATGCCCTGTGTGCCAAGTGTTTAGCAAACACACATGTTGGCAGCCAGAGCATTCCTGGAAAGAACATGTGTCTTGAAATGAAGCTGTGCCAACTGCTGCTCCATGTCATAACAGAGAAAGTGCCCTAATATCCGAGTTCAGCAGTGCTGGCACAAAGAATGACTGTCATCCAAAAAGCAGAGCTGGAAAAGTGCCATGAAAAATACAGTCAGATTAACAAATATGTGGGTTTGAGTACATCTGCTTCCAAAGTATCTTCTACTCTTCTCTTAATTGATGGAAATAAGAGATTTCCATCAACAGATACCTTGGAAACATTTGGTCAGAGGTCAAAGAGATAAAAAAGCATGTGTAAGAAGGCAAACAATGTCAAGTAATTTCTATAAAAATATTGAATTGCTGCCCAAAAGCCAGAAATAAAGGCTACATAGATCAGTGAGCAGTATGACATATGCACCTCTATTATATATAGATATCTAATTACTAATATACGCTTAAGCAACTGATGTCTAAGAGAACTTTAAAAAAACAAAAAAAAAGTGGCACGAATAGAGAAAACATTTATGAAATCCAGAAAAATTAATCAGGTATTTAGACCACAAAGTACAGTCAGATCTTAACATGATGCACACTATAGAAAAAAAAAATAATCCCAAATAAGTCCAAATCTCAGCATTTGTGGATCTGATTTTTCTGGACTCTTTTGATTCAAGAGTCTATTTCTGGGATAATCAGTTCTTATCCTCTCTTGCAAAAGTTGATTCCTGGAATTTTTGGAGTATTCTGAGAAAAGTGTATATTATATTAACAAAATTACAGCTGCTAAGAGTTCATAATTTAAATTTGTGTGTATTTTACCAATGTTACACACTGAGAGTATTTTGGAAATAACACCCACAGGCTTGAAAAGGACAATTCTCTAACCTCTAATAATCAGCAGCACAGGGATTGCAGCCACAGGATATTTGCAGTTCTAATCCATCAGTAACAACAATGAAACACAAGCATCAGCTAAGACTTCACCATTTCACAGCACTAACTATTGATATTATTGAAGAAATTGAAAGAGAAAGAAGAACTATTACACTGGGTTTTATGTGCCGATTGTGGATCATTTTTTTTTCTTTAAGGATAGAAGGTATTTTCTTGCCATACCTAAATTATGTTATTTTCTCTAGACATTTGCAGCAACTTGTACTAAGTAGCTGATAAGCTAAATGCAGCAAAAAACATCTACGTGCAATTTCTGCCTGCCATTACCGAGTGACTGACAGGCACTGTTTCCTGTATTTCAGCACACATAGCTGCTGCTGAGTTTTAATTGGGGCATTTATTTTGAAAATCTGAGCAATAACATTATCAAGAAGGAAATACTCCAGAAACAATGGCAGAAGGGGAGTTGAAAGGATGAGAAACAGTGCTTACCCAAACCATCTTCATCTCAGGTAGAAAGTAACTTTCTGAATCTTCTCCCTCCAAAAAGTGCTATCATGGTGTCTCTCCAGCTGCCACAGGCAGCAAACCTGCATCTGTACTGCCCATTTCCAAATGTGTTATGCTCTCTGAGATTCTCTTTTTATTACAACCACTTGAAGTTTTCATAAGAACTTTCAACCCAGCCTATATATTTTTTCAGAACTCAGAAATCTGTACTGCCTAAGTTTGCAGTTTGCCAGAAGCCTGTACCTGATGCATGTGGCACACTAATGCAATTAAAACTGCATGTCAGATTGAAACATTCATCCAAAACCCACTGGAATCACATTTTCCTAACAAAAAAGAAGAAGCTGACAGATGGCTGACTTCACCACTAATACAAAACACTCCTGCCGGCATCATCTACACCCAGTGCATCCTAGGATACTGCTGATCTTGGCACCTAAATTGCACCCTACTCTCCTCCTTAAATAAAGGCCAGTAAATCTTACCAGAGAAATGCAGGTATTAATTATTTCTGCTTTCCCATCTTTTCCACTATATATGCAAGTTGACTTCTCCTGACATTTTGATTGCCAGAGAAAGATGCATAGTTTCAAATAGTCATCTAGACAAAAAAAATAAAAACCACTTAGAGCACTAAAAATTTTATTACAAATGCCACCTTTAGAGGAGTAGAAAAGGAATAAACTACCTAATCGCACATGACAGATTATAGGGCTGAAAGTCAGCTAATTTTTTCCCTGAAGGTACCTGCCTTTCAACAGGACCTTCCAACTGGAATATTGCACATACTTTAAAATACTTATTAATCTAATTTCATACAATTTACACCACCTCTGGGCTATTGAAGGTCAGTGAAAGTATTCACACATGAACTAAGAGGATACTGAGATACTTATCTGTCCAAAATTTGAAGCAGAACTTAGCCAGAAAAAGGCAAATGTTTCCATGTCCTATAATGTGCCTTAATGCCAGTCCTTACACACTCTCGGTCCTTCAAGGGAAGGATTCATTAATAATATCATGCTTCCTGTATTAAGTATCTTTCACTGCAATGGAAATTCATTGCACATACATCTGTAGGTAGAGTCAAGTTATAAAAAATTAATATGATTATATGCAATATTAATCAAGCCTGAAACAGATTATGTATGCTGGTCTCATACTGCATCTGCTGGGATAGTGTAGTGTGATTTAGTAGATAAAACACACTTACTATTTAAAAGGCTTATCAAATTTTGAATTACATTAAATTATACATTGAGTCATTGTGTTTGTGGGGGTGTGTGTACTCCTATAGTTTCTGTGTACAAATCAATCATGTTGCCTGGTAATCCCCAACACGTGCATAACCCAGAGCACCAGACTGTAAGGAGTCAAAGCCCAATACAGCACGAAAATAAATGCGCTTTAATACGCACTCTGAGCTTGCATCTAAAGGCGGGATAAGCATGCAATGGACATTTTCTAGGAAGGAATATACAATTCAGGATCGCGTTATACCCCGAATCTGTACTGCTTGACTGCAAACTGAAATGGCAGCTCAGCGTGCGTGCGCACTCGTGCCTGCGAGCAATGTGAGGCGCACCCGTTCCCGCTGCAGACAGACAACACCCCCGGGTACAGCAGGTGCTGCGTCCTCACAAAGCTGTTTGGCTGCCCCTCTACCATGGGAGCAATACGACAATGACCACTCAGGAGACAGCAAATGCTTTAGACAAAAGAGGAAACAAAAGAGCCCCCTGCCCTTGTGTCACACATCTGTGGTATTTCTGATCCACCCCAGTAAGGCCAAAAGGCTTCTTACACACAGTTCTGCCAGGCTCAGAACCTCAGCACCTCATGGCAATGCTACTTCCTCTAGCACGAGGCCTGGGAGGAAAAGTCTGACAGATAATCTAATAAGTGCCACCTGGGACTCAGCAACCTCCTTTCATTTTTCTCGTCACAAACACTAGTCTTGCTAGATGCTCAGGTCTTCTGATATTATAACATCTAGATCTTTGTGATACATCATCTTTTATGCATCTGGTTGAATAAATTATTATCAATCTAGTCCATTCCCATTGTAAGTACAAGAGAACATGAAGGCTTTCACCCTGAAGAAGTGTTAAAAATCTTTCATGCAGGACAAAGGTTCTGTGTACAGCCACTGCAGTACACCCTCACACACTCATCCCTACCATAACCCCATTAACTCACAGAACAGTTTTCTTCAGAGTATGTTTGTAAATGGTCATTCAATTTTAGAAGGCATCAGCAGAAACAGAAAGGATTCTTAGGAGCACAGGGTGGTAGGGAGGGGTATGAATGGGGAATAAAATTATGAGACAGAAGAGATGACTTCTATGCAGAAAATCCTTGATTTAACCAAAATAAAGGATAAGGTACAAGCACAAGAAACAAAGAAACATCCTACAGCATCAGTCACACCTTCACTTAGAAGGCACAAGAAAACTGGGATGCTTTTACATAAGGCATAATAACCTGTGGAACTCACTACCACAGAGTGACACTGAAGCCCAGAGGCCCAGCAGCACATAAAAGAAAGCGAGGCATTTAGGCAGATAACAGAAACTGCTGCAGCTACAGCATGCACATATTAAATGGTGTTTCCACATTTCTAGAAAATACACATTAACCCTCTAAAATACGTGCAGAAGTACTAAGTTTAGAAAAGACAACTGTCAATAGAATTATCTGTCAAAGGTCACTGGAGTAAGAATGACCATCTTCAGCTGCCCTTTTATTTGTCAATTGCAGCAGCATTGCTAATATATTCATTTTGATAGCAGTCTGAGAGGAACATCAACACCAAATTGAAATCCAACATTTTTCCTTTGTGAACATTACCTTTGCTACTGGCATTCATTCTGTATTCCTCCACATGACAAATGAGAATGTCAGGTCACAGCAGCGCACCTGTTTTGGCTCCCTGTTACTTCCAGGCTCACAGAGAAGGCATGCCTAGTTAATTACTATGCAAAGTGAGAACACAGACGATAACAAGATAACGACAAGTAGCACAGAAGTTAATATATTTGGCTTTTTCACTGCTCTGGGAGGGTCTGAACTATCAATAACCTTTTCTGCCCTTGAGCTCAGCTCCACTATGCCCCATTCCAAATCCCTCTTCCTTTTTGCAAGAGCCTTGCCTTTATCTTTACAGCTTTTCCTACAACATCAATACTTAGAAGAATATGTGAGCAAATGTTACCTAGTAATTCTCCAACTGACTAGCTCATCCCTAAAAAAAAAATTTTAAAAAATCATCATCTCACAGGAATTATGGGCCAGAATCTCCAGATTCTGTTATCCACTTAGATTGATGGGGGAGGGATGTTCCCACTAATGCAGGCAGGACCTGGTGAGCAGAGAGGATAATACATCATTTCTTTTCCTAGATCTGGGACTAATTGGTCCACCTCCCTTTAAAAACATTTATACATGTGTAGAAAAATGAGCTTGATCTCTTACCCAGCAGAGATCAGCACAGAGAAACAGCAACTCCACGCAAAATCACTGATTCATCAGTGCCCCATATGGTCAAAAGTGAATGAATTTTGGGGACTTTTGGGGGACGGGGGCTTGGGAGTTCTTTTGGTTGGTTTGAAAGTTTTCAGTCAGATGAAAGACCACAAAAAATACCTTCTATTAATACAAAAGGCTTCCATCTGAAAATAAAAAAAAAGAAATTCATACATAAATTTGAAACACCGTGTAATAAAGTGATCCACCTTTAGTGGAGTTCAGCAAGTACAACTCTGTATCAGGAGAAATGGCAGATATGAAGTCTAATTACCCTTCTCTTCCCTCCCAACTCAATGTTTTACTAACTAGGACTGACAAAGAGATTGAAAAAAAACCCAACAGATTTTATCACCACAGCTTCTTTCAAAACTCAGCCCACAACAGGCTGGAAAATGCAGGGGCTGCTAGCCTATGAAGCAGATCTGAATTAACAGTGAGAGCAACAGCTAAAATACTCGGTACAGCTAGTCTATATGCCTTTTGCAAAAGCTTATATGCTTCTTGCAAAAAAACAGACATGTCCATAGGAACAAAACTGTCTGCACTATCTGTATCCAAAGGCCTCGTGGCATTTTACAAAAGAAAGGAGCACCATTAACTTCCATTTTACAAATCAAAAAACCTAAAGCATCAAGATAAATCTCAGATCAGCAGTACCAGAATTTAGATCATGTAGCTCTTGCCCATGCAGTTGTTCTCAAACCTCCCTCTTTTTCAAGTATGAAGAAAAACTACTTTGTTAAGGCTTCAGTGGATCTGACCAAGAGATAAATACTATTTAACCTGAAGAGGGTAGGACATAAGACCTAGAGAAGCCAAACAGGTTAATACAGAGCATTGCCAGCAAGTCAGGAGAGGTGATCCTCCTTCTCTACTCAGGCCTGGTGAGGCCACAGCTGGAGCGCTGTGTCCAGTTCTGGGCTCCTCAGCAAAATAGAGACTGAGGCTCCTGGAGCGGGTCCAGTGGAGGGCAACAAAGATGATTAAGGGACTGGAACACCTCTCTCATGAGGAAAGGCTGGGGAATTGGACCTCTTTGGCCTCGAAAAGAGACAACTGAGAGAGGACCTCGTTAATGTACACAAATATCAGAAAGGAAGGTGCCAAGAGGAAGGATCCAGGCTTTTCTCAGTGGTGCCAAGCAATAGCACAAGAGGCAACAGGCAGAAACTGATGCACCTAAAATTCCACCCAAACACAAGGAACAATTTCTTTACAGTGTGGGTGACAATGCAGTAGAACAGGCTGCCCAGAGAGGGTGTGGAATCTCTGTCACTGACTCAAGAATGCTCCGGACACAATCCTATGCAATGTTCTCTAGGATGACCATGCTTGAGCAGAGAGGTAGGACCCCACTGCTGTCCATCCCAACCTTACCCATTGTGTGATTTTTTTGAAAAAACCACCTGAGTTACCTAAGCACGATTTGCATTAAATTTAAATATCTGTTTCATATATCTTAGAAAATTATAGAACAATCTTCAGGAAACCTGTATTATTGACACCTGCTAAAAACAGGCATTTAATACGGCATTGAAGATGCACTCCACATGATTTGATCAGGTTGGTGAAAAGACAATGTAAGTGGCACAAATGTGCATCTGCTGTGTTTACAGAGTACCACCACCACAGACCACATAGCTCTGCCCTGTTTTCTCCCTCTCCACCTTGCCTAATTTGGATCTAAATATAAAGTCTGACAGTTGCCAAAATCTCAGCTCCAATACACTGAGCTGCTATTACAATACATCAGTTTCTGTTCACCCCTGTAGCTCAGCTTTAGCATGCTGCAAAATCAAGAGCTCACCACTTTCCTCTACAAGCCCAGAAAACAGCCTAGAAAGGCAAAAGAATTACTAGCTCTCCAGGACTATGGTTGCCCCATTCCTCAGTACAAGAAACTACTATCTGTCATTTCTCAGTTTGCCAAGTTATAATAACAGAAGTTGGTGGGTTCTACAATTTTCTGTGACAAAGCTCTAAAATTTTCATGCTTTAAATGAGAACTTGAATTTAGCAGTTGCACAGCATGGATACTCAGGATGCATCTTGCAGGCCAAGTTCTTGTATTAGAAAAAACTTCTTGGCAAGTATTACAAGTATAATGCTATTAATGCTCCGTAGCTGCGCTCTAGGATGGAACTCTCACAGACTTGCCCTGGCAAAATTAGTTATTTAATAGCTTCTTAACCAGAGAGAAAAATTAAGATAGTGTTTCATAAAGACTGTTGCCAAAAGTTACTCCTTGTAGGTTTAACCATAAATCTCCACCTCCCACGGCTGCAAAGGATCCAGCAGTTACAAGGCTGACATAAACTAATTAAACTTCACATCCTTTTTAATGCAACATCAAATCTCACCATAAAATTTGAAGTAAAAAACTTAGATTGCTTATTCAGTGAGGACTGAGGCCAAATCTGCTCCCTAAACCATGCAAGATTTCAACAATTACAAAGTAATTTGCTTTTCTGAAATGTGCAGCTTATGTCTGTCTTTCGCTACTTCAGGTAAGCATGTCTGCTCTTCTATCACTTCTGTTTGCAACAATGCAAAATAGGAATATTTCTGAAATTTCAAACAAATTTAATGGAACAACAATCTTGCTTCCCACCTAGTTGTCTGTGGCATTTGCAACAGATAATCTATGGAAGCAACTGACTGCCAGCCAGACAATAAAAAAGAAAAAAAAAAAAAAAAAACCAAACAAAAACAAAAAAAAAAAAAAACTAGTGTAACAATACCTGGGAGAGCATCTTGGTTTTACATCTCTTTCTCTTGGTAATTAACTGCCCAAATTCACTATCACCTTCCTGCATCTTCACACCCTGGCTCCTAGGTGCTCAAAAATTCAGTATCCCCATTTCTGTTGAACTCCATTACAGACTACCCTTTATAAAACCTGGAAACATATATTGACATTTACCTTGTCCTTTTCATGGCAATGTAATAGAATACTTGAGATCAGAGAGTCATAGAATCATAAAATGGCTCAGGTTGGAAGGGATCTTGAATATCATCTAGTTCCAACTCTCCTGCCATGGACATGGACACCTTCCACTAGACCGGGTTGCTCAGAACCCCATCCTTCCTGGCCTTGAACACTTCCAGAGATGGGGCATCCATAACTTCTCTGGACAAACTAATCCAGTGTGTCACCACCCTCACCCTTTCTAACATCCAACCTCAGTCTACACTCTTGGAGTTTGAAGCTGTTCCCCCCTTGTCCTATCACTACATGCCCTTTCAAAAAGTCCCTGCCCATCTTTCTTGTAGGCTGCATTCAGGTACTTGAAGGCCACAATAAGGTCATCACAGAACCCTTCTCTTCTCCAGGGCAAACAATCCCCACCCTTTCAGCCTTTCCCTATAGGAGAGGTGCTTCATCCCTCTGATAATCTTGGTAGTCCTCCCGTGGACTCTCTCCAACAGGTCCATGTCCCTCCTATGCTGGGGACCTCAGAGGTGGATGCAGTTCTACAGGTAGAGTTTAAGCAGAAGGGAGGGGCAGAATTACCTCCCTTGCCCTTCTGCCTGTGCTGCTTTGGATGCAGTTGGCTCTCTGGGCTGTGAGTGCATATTGCTGGCCCATGCCCAGCCTCTCATCCACCACCATCCCCAAGTCCTTCTCAGTAAGGCTGCTCTTGATCCGTTCAGTCCCAGCCTGTGTTGATACCAGGGGCTGCCCTAATCCAGGTACAGCACCTTACACTGGTCTTGTTAAAACTCAAGAGATTCCCATGGGATCTGTATTGGGCCCAGTTCTCAAGCTTGTCCAGGTCCCTCTGAACCCCTCCTGTCCTTCAGGGTGTGGCAATCACACCAGTCAGTTTGGTGTCATTTGCAAACCTCATGAGGGTACATCCCTTTGCCTATATCATTAACAAATATATTAAGTAATACTGATCCAAATAGAGATCCCCGAGAGACACCACTCATCACTGAGGTCCATCAGGACTCTGAAAAACTCAACACTACTTTCTGTATGCAATCATTCAAACATGTTGCTACCCACGCAACAGTCCGCCCATCAATTCTGGTTAACTTAGGTGTAGAAGCCCTTCTTTTTACTCTTTCAGTCCCTGGAATCTTCAGTTCCAGCTTCGTGTTGGCCTTCCTTATTCTCTCCCTACACAAGTGAACATCATCTCTTCCCAGGTTACCTGTCCTTGTCTCCTATTCTTTCCCTCTAGTTTGACCAGCAGCTCTCTACTCAGGCTAATCAGTCCTTTCCTGCCTGATTTTGTGCTCTTAGAAATTACTAGTTCCTGCACTCTATGGAAGACTTTCTTAAAAACCTACCAGTTCCTTTCCACTCCCTCCCATTAGGGCAATCTCTGAAGGGATGCCACTGACAATCTCCCCAAAGAGCTTTGTTCCTTACCTGACCCGTACCCCTCAGGACTACAAACTCCACAAATGCATGATCACTGCATCATTCATAGCTTTTAAAGCTGAACTAGAACACGGGAAAAGAAAATCTCTTCATTAAAATCACTTATGCTGCCATTGGTGGCCACAGAATTCTTTTCTCTACTGTCACTATTAAATTATTATTACTAATGCAATTCTTACTATAAGGGTGCAACTGCAATTCATATGGTTTAAAAAAAAAAAAAAAAGCAGGAAGTATTTAAAATGCTGCTGCAACAGTAAATATCACCTCTGGCATATTTGTCCTGGAAGAACAGCATGATTTGGAATACCTAATTGAAATGTGCTACAGGAGATAAGGCTGGTTGCAGAGACTGACATTTAAAAGCAAGAGACACCAAACAAGACATGAAATATCACTGTTGCTGCCTCAAAGCAGAAAGCCACTTTCACAGAAGTAAAGTTTTCTCCTACTCACCCCTTGCCCCTCCCCAGCTGGCAGACACAGCAAGCAATTAACCCCTTCCCTGATACCACCAGTACTAAGTACCACCCCCACAAAAATATAAAGATTGCTAAAATTTCATGTAGTCATTCCCTCCTGCAAATCACACAGCCCTGCATGAAGCAGCATGTCTTCCCTCTTCTCACTGCTTCTGTGAAAAATCTCGTTTCTTCCCTGACATGTCAACATTTCAAATTCCAGCACACAAGATGGTGGCAACCAGGCTCTCCTCCTACCTAACCCTGCATGGCAGCACATGCACCCTGTGCCTACTGGCCTCTAGTAGAAGATCTGGTAAACTCTTGGAATGGAGTCTAGGGATAGTGCCAGAGTACAGAGCTGATGAAAAACCCTTGGCACACAAGGGATATTATGACATGTTTGCCTGCTCAATCTTTTGCTACCTCAGCCAAAAGGGGCACTGGTGCCTTTGAGTCATCTGATCTGGTATTGTGGACAAGCAGCAAGGGACATAAACCCAGCAGATTCCATAAATGCACAGTTTGCATCAACAACACTTCAAGCAAGGACTTAATTGGAAAGTTACAGTTCATTAACAGAGCACCAATTAGCTTCTTCAACTATATATTTTTTCTATGCCAGGACAGCAAGGCAAAGATTGGGATGCATATCATAACCAAGCACCTTGTGCTGCTCAGTGAAACATGTGAAACATCCCCAGGCTGTTGAAGGAAAAGCCCTGGTTAAAAACCTGGGTTTGAAATAGATGTTAGAAAACATGCAGTGAAGTTTCTGAGCCATGAGACTGTTCATGGCAATAGACTGATCACTGATCTTGAGCAAGATAGGAAATCCTAGTCCAAGAGAAGATATTTTAAAATTTAAAAATTAGATTTTTCATTTCAGGTTATCAATCAACACTTGCTTTCATACAGCACCCAATTGCTATCTCCTCATTTCCCTGAAACAGGGCAGGCCAAAGAAGAAGCTTCCTCCTTGTTGAACAACACACCATGTGGAAAGATCCATGGTGTAGCCAAAGAAACTCAGCAGCCCTGTTTTCCTGGAGCTATTCTAGTCACTCCTGATAGGCAAACAATAGTCCTATTCTCCCTCTGTGTTCAACTCAGACTTGCTGTGCAGGAGTCATTACTTTCCATGTTGTATCTGTTCCATTAACCCCCTTTGCCCAGTTCTGGAGCAATTTTATCAAGAAAACTCAATATACAAAATTAGTAAACTCCATGGATCCTTGAGTAGTGCTTCCAAGTGGAAAGCTTGATACACAACAAAATACAGAAGAGAAATTCTCAGAAGGCTCATCAATCCTTATCACTGCATTTTAAAGAAACATGATAGAAATGTTCCTTCGATGAGAAATATCTTCTATGATGCACCCCTGCCTAATATCAATAGTGTCCATTCTTTTCGTAAACAACTACCTGGTCATTTAAGGACTTGTAATAGCAAACAACTTCACAACATTTTGTTTTCCTAGAACCTCAGTGACACAGGTTACCTGTTTCCATTAGAAGATACCATTCAAAGCAGGTGGCCACCTTATATGTATGAAGCCCAGCCCTACCAGAGTCCCTGCTCCTCTGCCCTCCTTCAGACTACAAACTGAAGTACCCCTGAAACATTTAAAAAAAATAAAAATCTGTCTGTGCTCTGTGGTTTGAAGCATTTGGATGTGTTGCCAGCACACCTGAAAACCAGGAAAGGAGGCTGAGGGCAGGGTTGCTCCATGTGTCACAGTATAATATTATGATGTTTGAGATGCCTGTTAGGTACCATACCAGCGCTCCTTCAGAACCAATTACTGCCACCTTAAACTGGCACCACATGGAACACACTGCAAGACTGGAAAATCTCTCTCCAGAGACATTCAGGTCAAGATCCAAATGCAGGAATTACATTGATTACACAGTAAATCTGACACATGACTGAAACAAAATGAGTGCAGCGCCATCAGTCAAGTCAGGAGAAAAAATACTCAATTTGTTTGTCCGGGCGAGCTCACCCAGAGAAGCAGAAGTACTAGAAGTGTGTTAGAAATTTGAGATGCAAGTGCAGCTACACAACTGGAAAACAAGGAAGAGATGAGGCTGGGATCCAAACATTTTAGCAGATTGACAGAATCCTAAATTGATTCTAGAGTAGGAATACATTGGGAACAAGGTACAGTAATAGGTTATGCAGGAGTCCAAGAAAGGGTGAAAGTGTTGGGGGTAAAGCATTTGAGCATATGCCTGAGCATGACAGCTTGCTTATGATTTCCCCCATTTGAAGTTACTACTCCAAGCTCTTCAGTTCTCCAAGTGCACTTCTCCAAGTCAATTCATCCCATTTGAACTTGAAAAGGCTCTAGTCCAATAGTGAGATATCACTGGACTTAAATGACCCACAGGTTCAGGTCCTCAGTATGCCAGTATGTATTCTCAGGCATCCTATAAATACAGACTTAAGTAAAAACAAACCTTAATCCCTTCAATCTTGTTATTCATTCTCTTCTCTTTTTTTTAATTTTAAATTTAAAAATTGCCTCTTGCCCATTCACTAACACATCTGTTATTTTAAGAAGGGTTTTGAATGTGTCCACAAACAGGTCCTTCCACAGAATCATTAAGAAAAACACAGGTTTTAGTACCAATTTGAAATACAGATTACTTTTTGCTGCCCCAACTCGATTCTGCATCTCCTAAGATCACATTGGGATGATCTGAGCAGCTGTATCAGGCTGGCATTTCAGTGGGGCTGGTGAGAGAAATACCTCCTAATTTTAATAATAAAATGGTTTGGGCCAGAATTATTTTTTTCCTCAGGGCTGCTCTCTATCCATGTTTTACCCAGCCTGTATTTATGGCTGAGCACCCAACCCACATGCAGGACCTTGCATTTTGCCTTGTTGAACACCATCTCTGTGCTAACTGTATTGGGAATTAGGAGAAAGTTGTGAGGGGCAAACATTCACTGTGCACTTTAAACTTGTCCACCTTTTTTTTCAGTAGCTTCCAGCAGTTCTTCCCTTTTTATTTTCAAAGTGCTAATGAATGTTGGCAGAAAAGAAAGGAAAAAGGAGGGAAAAAAGAGAGAATTAATCACAGTTATGTACTTTTTTTCTTCTTCTTACTAACTGAAATCATCCCCAGTGACTCCATTTTAGACTGCTATAGCTTTAGAAATAGCCTGGACAATTAAAATGATCTCTCCAGAGTATCTCCTGCAGCTTCCTCTCGCCTCCGAACTTGCATCTCATTGAAGAAGTGACCATTCCTCTATATGAAGACAGTCTAAACCAACGGGGGATTAGATTAGCTTCCATTACCCATGAATTGTCCCTGTTCCCACATCTCTCTACTCTACTCCCTAATCATTATTAAAGAGACTTCTTTCAGTGTGTCTGACTAATATCAGCTTTTTCATTGCCTTTACGGGATGTTGGAGATTCTCCCAGCTGTGCAGAGCCATTTTAGGTCTACACAAAGCACACCCCAGCAAATTAACTTTTAGAGTATTCAGTAAATTGCTCTGGGAGACCACTAATAGAAACAGTGCAACAGAGGAAGGAGGGAAACTAGGGAAGTACCAGGCATGACGTGAGCATGGAAGTCCCCTAACTTTGAACAGAAGAAAGCAGGGGAAGCCTCAACACTAAGAAACAATTGACTTGACTAGTGCACTTTAGTTGGAGTTTTTTGGTTTGGTTGGTTGATTTAGTTGTTTTTCAATTCTTTTAATTATATGGCATAAGAATCAAAGCAAGCACATTCTGTGTGAACCAGCTTCCCCATTAAAATATATTGAATGTTCATTTCTCCCAGCCAGAAGCTCAAATATAACTAGTATTCATAAATTAGCACCACTATAAAGTTGAACCACATTATTATTTAAGGGATGAAGAGGTAGGATTGACTTTCTAGTCTCTCCCACTGAAAGGCTAGGCATCAAGAAAGAATCAACGGATCTGAGATGGACATGGCATTAAGTCTCTTCTGGCATGAGACGACCTTTCCGAAAAACACATTGGAAATACTGATAGTCACTGAGCACAAATGCAATTACATGGTGCTGCCAGTCAGAACAAATACACTGTACTGTGGCCACTGTGACAGGTGAAGCAGAACAGACCCAGCCCAGGATGGCAGGCCTTAACCAGCAACTTCAGAATTCCTATTGCTATCCAGGCTCTTCTTCCACTCCAAGTGGCTGGGCTTTTTTATTGTTGGCTATCTTTTTTTTTTTTTCCCCTGGGTTAACCCTGTGGGTTTGCTTTTGCATACTGAGCTGTGCCTGTTACCATATTATAAGACTTGGGAATGCCTTAGCTCCTTACTGGAGATGGGGAGTATTTGTGTAGGGAAAGAAAAATTGATAAAACATATGCCCAGTTCTTGCTGTCTTCTACCCTCTGCAATACACAATCATTATTGTGGCAGCTGTGACATACAATTTGGCCTGGAACTAAAATAAACTCACGTACAACCGACCTTTCAGCAGGAGACAGGAGCAGCAGCAGGTAGAACAACACAAGGGCACCAACTGCCCAAGGTGCTTCCCTACACCCCCACCCACAAGGAGCTGCTAAATTAACACCAGCTCCTGCAGTCGTGACTGCCAAGCTTACTTAGCAAGTTTTGCTTCCTTGTCCCTCAGCATCCTCCCACCACTTTTCCTCCTATCTATGGGAAGAAGATTTGCAAGTGAACTTTCTGTTATTCACTATGTATCATTCCCCCACACTTCTTTGCAAAGTCTGTGACCAAACAGGGTACTCCTTCTCCTGGCCCTCTGCATCTTTCCACCTCACAATCACCTTTTTTGCCAGCACTCTAATCTCAGCAGTGTCTTTCAGTGAGCCAAAGCTTGCTGAACGTAGTGAAGAGTTGAGATTGGTTAAAAATTCCAGAGATTGTTTAAAAGAAGAGAGTCATGTGCAATGTGCTCAATAGAGCATGGCACTGTCCCAAAGGACGTCTGACAAGCAGTTTGTACAACCATGGCCTTCCTCTAAGGACAAAGACGGGGTACAAGGAAATGTGATTTATTCCTCACTTGTCTAAAGACACATATAATGACACACAAGCCATATAACCTCTCCCTGTTGCTTTTCTTGCCTAAATAATACTGAAAAATATATAAAAAAAGTGATGATCTATGGTTCTCTGACTCAGCTTTATCCAGGAAACAGAGGTTCAGGGGAGCAGTGGGCACAGAAGGACAGTCCTTTGTCTTACTGCTGGAAAAAAATACAGCAATTGAGGTATTGTCAGACAGCCTCTCCCCAAGTCACCAAAGGCTTTACAGTGCCCCGAACAGCTGAAGTTAGAACCCAATTAATAACTCTACTGTGGGCCATTAGAGGGTTTCTAATCCCATTTCTTCCCAATAAATCTTTCTTAGATCTGTAAGGGTCGAATGAGCACTGTCAAACTGAGCTGTACAAGGTGAACTACGAGCAGTGCAGCTGGACAGACTGGACCAAATGGCTTCCAATAACGAGCATACTGGCCATTGGGGACAAGGTCTTCAGCCAAAGTTAGAAACTTCAGAGAAACCCTGAGGTGAAGGTTCAAGCCTGCCCCTGGGTAACATCATACAACAAGAGCCAGGACTGCTAAAAAATTACATATTTCTTTGGAGCCTCTTCTGAAAGGCCAAAAAGCTTGTGCAGCAGTGTGAACATGCATGTCATCACTTCCCTCTGGGAAGGCAGTGCTGCATTTTGTTGTTTTGTTCAGGTTTTGCTGACTTCACTGCCTGGAATAATAAACCAGATGGAAAGTCTGATTTTATAGGATGAGAGCAGTGTGTGAAAGTTAACAGTGGATACAAAGTACTGTGGCAGCAAAGGGAGATAACTCATGGGGTGATGTTCAAAGGAGGACTCCAGGCTGAAAAGGAGGAAGAGTTGTCAGAATCTGTGGTACAAGGGAATGCAGAGCATGAAATGAAGACAGCAGGATATCTGAGCACAACAAAAATCAAGAAAAATCTCCCTCTGAAAGGACAGTGCCCTTCAGACTCAAGACTTACGGTCTGCTTAAAATAAGGAATATTCACACCCATTCCAGTACCTACAACTGTCTCCAGGGCTGAGCATGGGTTCACTCAGGAGGTGGCTCCAGCTGGGTCTGTGTCCCTAGCACCCAGAGAATGCCTCAGCAGGACGGTAAGAAAGGATTTTTCAGGTTTCTGCTCTATAATTAGCATTTAATAATCTTAGCTAAAAGAAAAAGGTAGATGGATCTCTGATACTTTTTCATAATAATGTACTACAAGTGGTGAGTATAAGCCCTTTCAATAAGTAGTACACAAAAAAAAAAGCTCTGCGGTTCTAAGATCAGACCACCTATGAGTTAGATCTATGCAATTATTGTATTTGCATTTTATAGAGAGGCTATTATAAAGTAACATGACAGTGGAACAGGCACAGTAACAATATTTTTAAAGACTGAATGCCTGAACTCAGAAAACCACACAGTTTTCCAATGCCATCAATAAGCAAAGCTCCAGATGCTCCTACACTCTGAAAATGCAGCTATCATCATGACTGCTTGCTTACAAAAGATCAGCACCTCCTAACCTCATCTAACTCACTCCCACATCCCTTACAAATATTAACAATTGCAATGTCTACAGGACACTTAACTTCAAAGAGGCTGAGACAGTACATAGGACTCATTTAGTCTATGTAAGAGAGAGGAAAAAAGTTACTTTTCAATTAAATGATAAGACAAACACTGTGAGGAATTGAGTCTTTTCCTTAAATTATAGTCCTAATTCAGTCATTACACATAATTATTAAATTTGCACAAAATGATTAGATAGGCTTTACTTACAAAAGAAAAATAAATAGAGCTGCCCATGTTGGCGTATATCACTATTTGAAATAAAGAGCAAAAGTCCTCCTTGGTGTGCAAGGCTGTTTGCGAGTGCATTTGCACCAATATCCATTTCAGAGAGTTGAATTTTTCAATACACTGAATAGCTAATGGAAGATACCATCTATATTCTCCTTAGAGCTTTCCATGTGTTCTATTCACAGAGACCATCATGGGTGCCGTAGTGCATATACTTGTGTTTAATTTCAAAAAATCACAAAACGACAACAAATGAGCAGAATTTGGAGAAATAATTGAGTACTTTTCAACAGGAAAAATCAGCAATGCTGCAAGCAATGCAACAGCACAGTGAAATGCTCTGGATAGAACAGACTACAAGAAAATTTCTAGAACTGATCAAAGCTCTGACCTACCAATAAAAAGAGACAGGAAAAACATCTTCCACTATGTATTTGGCCACTAAGTAATATGCAGCCACATATATATTCCCCTTATTGGAAACTATTTGCTTCACTAGTGGTAACAACTTACACATTTGAAAGATGCAATCTTAAGCATGTCAGAAATTTTATTTCTCAATTATCAGGAAAAATAAATCTACTTCAAAATTCAGTTTTCCCTCCTCTACCTCAACTCTGCTCAGTATGAAGTACTTGAATGTGAAATACAATGTACTTTAACAAGTTTTTATAAAAGAAGTAAGATAAACAGCTGAAGAAGGACACTTGCTGTGCAGAACAGCAAGCTCTCTAGGTCTTACAAAACCAGACTCTTATATATTCACCAGAACACTTACCGTAAGCATTTATGACTAGATGGAGGGAGGTTTCTAGGTACTTCTACAGACCTCAAAGCAAACATTAAACGCTGCATAGCCTGCCTGCATAGCGATGGTTATTGCTGTTTACAGAGAAGCATGTACGGCTGAAGTGACAGAAGCTGTACCAGGGGCTGCAACTATGCTGGGGATGGACAGTGCAGCAAGACTGACAGCCCTGCAGCTGCAAGCAGGTCTGTCTGCCCACCAGAGGAGGCGACCAGCCTGGCATTTTGAACCCCCAACATCAGCAGGCACCGAATTCAGCAAATTACTCAGCGGCTGCAACACTGCAGAGGTTGCTGAAAACCCTGCGTGATAATCCTTGTTTATTCAGCAGGGCCATTTAACTGGAATGGGTAATACACCAAGGCCTCAACACAATTAATTGACACATTAATTGACAAACCGTTGCCTCTAGCCTGCTTGATGCCAGATGCTGACAGTTCTTGTGGCCTCCTTGGTTGCCCTCTACCCACGGACACATCCTGCTGCAGCTCACAGGCTGTCCTGGGGACACAAGCACTTCGCAGGAGGAACTTGCTTGTGTAATGTAATTGGTTCAGCCTCTCTGTCACCAAATATCAGCCTTAGCCCAGGCTTTCTGCAAAGGGAAAGCAGCAGGCTCCATTTGAAGCTCTGGGAAGGCAAAATGGAGGTTCTAAAGCAGCTAGGGACCAAGGGAGAATATTAAACACTCCATGCCTAATCGGGCATCTTTTCAAATTACCCTGACTGCCTTATTTGCTCTATTCAGATAGAACAATGAGCTGAAATGTTACAAAGCATCTGCAGCACTGCGCCCCACAGGCACCCTCCCCCTCATGCTGTGCTGGGCCATCACTCTAATACTTTTGCAGAAAGAAAACAAAGGCAGACTGGGGTTGGGAGCCCTTCTTTGCTCATCTTTCTGCAAATGGTTCTGGTTACATCCAGGTTACATCTGGTTACATCACTGCCACATGGCAGTCACACAAGAACCACTCCCACCATCTCTTGGTGGCTACAATCCCTTATATATAAAACTTTCAATTTTTTTTTAAAGCTTCCTTAATTAAAAGCCTTAAAAATAAGGCTTTTTAATCAAGAACTAGTAAAGGGTATCTCACCAGATAAACCACTTCTAATTATTTTAAGACAAACAAGCCTTGTTTTCCAATTAAAATGGGAACAAATGCATTAAACACACAAGGTTGGTTTGACTCAATTCAAGGGTAACCCTGCAAAAATCTATAGCTTATGATGTATATAGAAGGCCAGAGGCCGGAATGATCTCATAGACCCTTTGCAGTTGTAAATTAAAAATTTTATAAAACATTACTTCTCTGACTCTTCACTGCTCCAACCTACATCCATACCTCTGGCCTCATGCAATCAACTGTGTGCCTGCACCCAAACCAAACCATGAAAACTACTCAATGCAAGAAGAGGGAAACAGAATGCAAGAACAGGGCTCCCTATCTCTGTGCCCACTCCTCCCAGCCCCAGCTGGGTCACCAAAACATCAGCACTGGAACTTACAGGCATCCAGTATAAACTGGAGCTAGAGCTTTCCACAGAGCAGCCGTAAGAACTTTTCTGCAAACTGGGTAGAAAAGTATAATGAGTTCAGAGCAAGCACTGTTTAATTAGGGCAGTATGAGCCACTGCAGCTTCTTCAAAACCCAAATCATTACAAAAGTCCCCTGTAGAGCAGCTGGGCCTGCTGTAGACATCCTCTCACCTGTGGAATGTTTTGCAATAAGAAAGGAAAATCACTCTTCTGTTTCTCTTTGTGCGTGCTTCCACAAAGTCCATGTGCAGAAAGGCCCAAGGAGAAAGGAAGGAAAGACTCCTTCAGAATACAAATTTGGAAAGGTAACAGTGATTTTCAAACCAGAGCAGCCTTTCGCCCACCTAAATATAAACTTTAAAGCAGGTTGTTAGCCTCTGCTATTGACTTGATAGCAAAAGTCATGAATTTCAGGAACAAGGAAAAAATAGCTCTAGCACCAGTGATCAAATAATTAAGGATGTGACCTCCAATTTTTTGGTTCACCTGGGATCTAAAGAAACCCATTTAAAAAAATGTTTGCTGGTAAGCCCACCAAGAGACACACAGAGGGTAAGCCAAGGTGAGATTCTGATGTGCTTCTTCATTACCTGCACCACTGCTTCCTCACCATGCCAACATGTTCCAAAATTCCATTTTCTTCCAGTTTACCACCTTCCTATCTTTACTACCTGGTACTTCTTAGAAACTTATTTGCTTTAATATACTTGAATGAAACAATCCCCACTCCTTCTGCAGAAAGAAAACCAGGAAGGACTGTGAATGTCTGCCTAGTTTAGAAAAGCTAATGTTGATTTAGACAACATCAGATGCATTAGGCAGACTTGTTTGTTTACATGCTGCACACTGCTTGTTACTCATCTTAACAGCATCCCACATTACTTCCTGCACTGCAACACCCTCAAAATCTTCACAGTGTATTGACTCTATCTTGAGAATTGCCATATGCTTTCTCTAACTGTTAGATTAATAATTTAAGATCTGACACTGTTCAGCTCATAGCATTTGTTCATTCACCTGAATAACAGCTGCTGCATAAGAGCTGCTATGGTTAACTTGCAACAAAAGCAGTTACTCTTAATCTTCCACTTTGAGAGAAAAAAACAAAACAAAACAAAACAAAACAAAAAAAAAAAAAAACACACCAAAAAACAAACAAACCAAAAAAAAAAAACCCCACCGGAGTAAATAGCTAACATAAAACAATAACGAAAGAGTACATATATTAAAAGACAAAGTTTTGGTGAATGCAGTTAGTTGATGCACTCAGAAACATTCTTTCAAAACCACGTTGGGAAACATGATTCATGAAACAGCTAGGGAAAGATGTTTTCTGCTCAAGACCCTTTGAACCCACCAGACACCAATGTGTCAACGCTTTCTGCATTGACAGTAAAAGCTGTCTCTTCTCAGAGAAACAAGTTGAGGACTAAAATGACTTTTTTTTGAGTGGTTATTCATATGAAATGAAAATTTCAAATTTGGAAATTGGTAAGACTGATGATCATATAGCCTAAGCGATGTTTTCAAGAAATAAAGGCTTTGACAGTTTCACTTCATGAAGTACATACTAAGGAATATTCTCAATCTGATTTCAAATTAATCTAAGGTGTCATTCCCAGAGAAAAATCCCAGTTTGAAATAGCATCCAGCATTAAATCCTGGGAAATCTGATACAATAATGTTAACATAATAGTATGTAATGTAAAGTAAATGGTTGTTGTTGCTATGATATAAAACTTTGCATGTGTAAGATTGCTCTGTAATCTTAGTAGAGGTGGAAGCATCCAGAGAATATAATCTCATCCTCTCCTATTCGTCTATTGCTATCCTGTGTCTGACATTCTTCTAGGCATTTTCTCACAAAGCAAGGGAGAGTGGAAATGTGGCAGACCACATTTCCAAAAATGAAAATCCTATAACAGCTTTAAATCCTGTGTTATTCACATCAAATTATCCTCTCAGCAGTAAGACAGCATTCAGGTGCCACTGATCTGACCTACAATCTTCCCCCTTCAAAATGGGTATCTCTTCACTGTTTGAATAAAAGGCCTACTAAAACTGATTTATCCTCTTCTGCTTTCTGTTTGGTTAGTTATGCTGCCATTCAGTTTGTTACAAGAAATACCTCAAGCTGCTTCCGTAAGTCAAACATGCACAAGACAGTCAAAAGAGAATCTGTTGACAAGCCCATCAATGTATTAGTTACAGCAAGAAGTGCCAGCAGCTTTTGCAAGAGCCCAACAATATAGCAGGTCATGAAAACTGGTTCAGACTTCGCATAGGCCTCATGATATTATCACTTGATGTAAAGCTATAAATCAGTTTAAGCAGTCTCTCTATTTCCAAAGCTGTAAGATAGATAACCAAGGGTGACAGTTCACAAGGCAGAAACAAACAGCCCTCCTTTAGCTCATCAACCTTCCCAGATAGTCTTGCCCCAGAGGACCCAGCCCAAATACCAGTATTCGGAGATGAACCCTCCTTTGTTCACCACCTAAAATCATCTGCCTCCAAGCTCTGCAAACATTAGATTTAATTCCCACACACAAAATACAGACTGCAGGAAGTCCTTAAACTCCCCCCTGGAGATGATGTTCATTCCTGACACCAGTGCTTCAGCTTTTACATCTGACTTCTACAACACAGCCTCTGTTCATGGGTGTGTCCTGCTCCTGACACAGTTCTATCACATGCTAGAGGAACTAAGACTTTAACAGTATACAGTTAGCATGCATGTTTGTTTCCCATTTTTGCCCCTTGTGAACAATCTCTCAGACAACAACACTGCCAAATCTTTCCTTTTCTCAGCAAATTGCCAGAGGCTTTTAATAGAGCAAGCACTAAAGAAAATAGGTTCTCCTGAAATCACATGCCCCAAATTCTATCGTGCTGAAGAAGAAGGCCAGTACAGGACCTTTTCCCTCCAGAACTTGTCTGAAGGCTGGGAGACAGTGTTGGGCAGAAATCACCATAGAACATGTGTGCCTCATTTTTACCCTCTCCTACAGACATCCACTTTTGGATGCTGTTGGAAAGAGACCCATGTTCTGAGTCATCATGGTCATTCATGTGGATCTTATGATGGACAGCTGCCATGAACTTCTCTCCTCTTTGAGGAAAGCCTGATGCAGTTCCTCAGCTTAAGCGGGAAGCACAAATGGGAGTGTTGCAGCTCTCTGTCCGGACCTGGGCCAGCGAAATGACAAACACCGATCCTGACTTTTATACTAAACTGTGACGGCAACATTACAACACGAGGTCTGCAAGAGCCTGCAGCTGAAAAGAGAAAATGGCTTCAGTATTGCAGGAAAGTATTGCAGCAAGATATTGGGAGCTCTTCTGTTGCAATCAGCTCAGTGTGGGACACTGTACCATTTGTCATGTTGAAGGAAATACAATGCTTCTGTAACTAGGCAGGCAGCACTTCCTCATTCCCTTAGTCTCAAAGCAACAGAGATCTTTGCTATTTAATGGAGATAGGAAACAGAGCTGGAGAGAATTTTAAGGTGGGTGGTCTTGTTTGAGCCATTCTCATTAAGCTGCATAAATAGTCTGGCCAACCACTGTTTTCATGGCTGTACCAGCTGGTCACAAAATTTAAGATAAAAAGCAAACCAAAAGAAGTTATTTCCTCTCTGTGTACAAATATAAACTTCTGGATAACCCATAAATGCATGAAACAACATACGTCCAAGTCTCCTATCATAAGCACATGTCTACATGTGCTGGCATTTTTCCACAAACAGCTGCACGTTCACATGAACTTATCAGAAAAACACGAAATCCAATATTGACAGGATTACTCTCACATTTGCACAAAACTTCACTTCTACATCGCATGACAAACTCCAGCTCACCAATTTACACAAGCAGTGATGTAGACATGCCCTCAAACACTACACTTGCCACTTTCCCTTCTCTTTTTCCTCAGCAAACAGGCAGAGGCACAGTTACAGGCATATACAATTCCCATGTGCATCCCTAAAGACCCTTCTGAGATACAGCCACTGTGCAAATTTCAGCCACTTTGTCCTGAAATGAACTAAAAGCAATGCCAAACCCTGAGAAAGCAATGAGCATAGCTGTTAAAAAGATATTCAAATACATGTATTCTCTTATAATCATAGTCATTCCTAGTTAAATCAAAAAGGACAGAAATTTGCGGAAGAACCAATGCTAAGTAAGAACCTTTTTAAAGCAGTGATGACAACAGACTGGCTTCCAGGAGAGCTCTTGGGTTGGAAGGAATCTGCAAGAACATTGCACAGGATTTAATTTTAGACCACATCTCACTTAATACTCATATTAATCTGACTAGGCACAGGGCAGGAATGTGCTCAATTAATTTACTGGCATTCAGGTGGGAGATTCTGTTAATACAAAGGAGGACCACAATATAACACCAGGATGGGTTGGATCATCATTAGGACTGGAAAAACAGAAATATTATACAACGTAATATTGTGCTTATTTCTGACAATGGAATGGCATATCCACATCCCTCCTACAGATCCTATCAGCAGCAACAACAGCTCTCCAGTCAAGCCTGACAGGCTCTATCCCCTCCAGAGCCACTGTCCTCTAGGCACTAAAGTGCTCTCTGGTCATCAGCGAGGATATAGCTGCCATTGGAGTATCTCCAGGCTTTCCAACCTCCTAAAACTTGCATTTTCTGCAGCAAATTCACCCCAAAACATCCTTGTCTTGCCTTCATAGCTGAAAACATAACTATGCTAAAGAAAAAATAAAAGTCAAGCAAGTTTCCCTCTAAAGACAAATCACATTAATGTATCACAGAACCTGGACTATATAAAAGATGGAGAAGCCCAGGATAGTTTCCAGTTACGCTGGATGATCCCCAAACCATGAAAACTCCCATGTCCATCATCCTGTTTCTATGCTGACCCTGCAGATCAGGATGCTGATGCCCATGGACCAGGTGATTGGGTGCCAACTCCAGAGTAACTAGAGTAACTGAGTGAACTAGAGAGCCTGGTAGCATACAGGGACAGAAGCATGAGGGGACCTCAAGGCTGCAGCTGTTTGGCAAGTCTTGGGCTGGAGAGCCCGTCAATACAATCCTTCAGGAACCACCTCAATCCAACCACATATGGCATAGCCTCAAGGATTGAGGCCCAACATTGAGGGCAGTGCACAAAAAATAGTTATCTTCTGTGTCTACACACCACTGAATTCAAACCCTCCTGTTCCAAGAGCAGGCATCACAAGCTGCTGTCACCATATTACACCTGGGGAAACTGAGGCAACAGTTCAACAAGTAATCTGAAAAAAAAAAAAAATACACCAAGCAGAAACAGCCCTTTCTATTGCCCTGATCACCCGTGGCACAGCTTCAGTCAGAAATCACTCTTCTACTGAGGATCTGTCATACAGCAGCTCCCAACAACTTCTCTGGTATCTGGCCTGTATTTATTTTTTGTCCCACACCTCCTTACTAGCATGTCCTTCTTTGTTCCTGTGCCTCATTCCTCTGGCCTGTGTCTGAAGACCTTCCCATTATACTTCTGTGTGCCATCCACAGGCAAAGCTACTCCTACTTCTCTAAGCAGCTCATTACTCATCCTCCATGTACTCCTGCACCAAGCTGGTTCTCCCCAGCACCAGGATTCAAAAACAGCAGAACAGGAAAAGGCATCTTGGAACCACAGAGCCAGCCCTCATTTCATATCATAACAGAAGGCCTGAGAGAAATTAATTTAGGAAGAGAGTAGGCACAAAGGCAAAAATTCACGAGTCTTCCATTTGATTACATTTCGGAGACAAGATTTGTTTTACTTTTTTTTTTTACTTCCCCTCTATCTCAAATATATCGAAGAAAAAAAAAGAATAATCTGGAGCTGGAACTATTTGAAAACCAAATAAACTTCAAAAGACATTAAAATTAGTTAAATATTTACACAGCACTGCTCTAATTAAATTAAAAGGGCTGCAGATTTGCTGGGGAGATCAGCATAATACATCCTTCACCTTAACCCTCTTATTTAGTTATTACTGCAAAATTTTTAGCTAATTACTAACACAACTGAAGCTACCTTTAAAAAGGCAAATCAGAACAAAAAAAAATTGAAACAAACAGAAATAATATCACCTTGAAAAGAAGTATTTAATCCTCCTTCCCAGCACAGATGTAATGCAGTAAATACTTAAGAGCAGCACACATCTTCCCACACAGAGCCCATCAAGTTTCTATACTCCCTGGGAATTCCTGAAACAGGATCACTGAGCAAACTGATAAACCAGATAAACAGTTACATTCACTATGTGTAACCAGTCTCTCTTTGAACCATCCTGCCAAATAATCAGCGATATCACCAAGTGGGAGTAACAGATCTGGACAACTCTTAAACCCTTACCCTTTACCTCTCTACCATCTACTTGAAACTGCAGCTCTGAGTTACACAGCAACCCTTTCATGGATGTGCAGAGTTGAGTGAATCTGCTGCATTCAGACATGAACCAATTCCTCCCTGTGAGAAGAAAACCAGGTTCCCAAGTCCTGCCCAGTGGGTACCCTAAACACTAAACTGCATATCCATGTTCATGCTTGTATGCTCCTACTTGGCTCTCACACATCATGACTATTTAATTACTTCAAGCAGAGAAGAGAGTTTTCAGAAACAGGCAGAAAGACTTAGACCTTCCACTGCAAAATTATCTGCTGGCTGCAGCAGCCTGCAAAATGCTACATAACCAGTGGCTCCCAGGGGCAGGCTATGTGCTGCAGCCACCACGACACCAAAAGTGTGGCTCCCATCATTTCCATGAGCAGGCTGGTACTCTACTCCTGAGAACAATTCGTGCCAAGATTATGGATCCCAACAGACACAGGCCATACACTGGCATTGAGCAGCACTGTCAAGAGAAACAACTCTGCACAGAGTTTTAGGCACTTCGGAAATAGAAAATAGCAGCCTAATGACCTTCAAGCATAAGATAGTAGTATGAAAAAACAAAAATGAAAGGACTTGGAAGATCTGTTGAGGGTTTGAATACCTGAGAAGTAGTTAGATGGCACCAGGTCATGTAATTTTCTTTTGTGGATATCGTTCAAAGTCTTATTTGCTGGTGTTTATCACAAGGCTCCCAAAAATTTTCATATTTTTTTAGACCTCACAGGAAATCCAGGATGTATCTCCAAACATGGGGGTGCACGTAGCCAAGATTCTAGATGCCCCTTAATAAAAAGCAAGAATGTGTAACACTTGTGTCAATGCCCAAATTCTCCAGACCAAAATGCGCTACACCTTCCAGTGTCTCACTTGCTCTCGCCCTGGGGCTGAGAGGAAAAACTTTAAAAATTGTTCCTTGAGGGAATTCCCAGAACAGCCCTATGTGAAAGGCTAACCTGCAACAGAGATTCTCCCTCCTTATCCCCAGCTGAGATTAAATGAAGCTATATGCTCAAAATTATATAGACAGTTGCAAGAAAAAACAGAAATACAGGTAATACCTTTTAACCCCTATTCTGGCCATCAGAGACAAACTCTTCTTGCACCTTCATGCCTTCCTGACCAAAAATACCTAAGTGCTTCTTGAGAGCAAAAAGTAACTGAATCACCTCCTTGCCATAGATATTGATGTGACACAAGTAACACAATTCCTACAGTTTTAATTCAAGAAGATACAAAACTACCTTGTAGAGAGAAGAGGAGAAACAAGAAAGCCTTGAAAAATTTTACATACAGTACCAATTACCTCAGATCTTCCTGTTCTAGTTCCACTTCTAAAGCTTGCCACTATTTCCATGGCTCTAGCAAATAATGCACCACATCAGATCTCAAAAGGCCACTTAGACAACACCACAGGCCTCTGTGCTGTACCAAGAAGAAATTTTCCATTATCATCATCCTCAGAAAGAACTGAGATGCACAAAGGAGACAAAAGATAGCAGAAGGACTTCAAGCACAAGTAATAAGAATACTGAGAGAAAAAGATTCAGAGACAAGAACAAAGTGCAGCATTTCCACCATCCATGTATCAGGAAGCAGAAGTTACATCTTTTTATCAGCTCCAAACTAAACCAACTGCACTCCACTCCCCACAAAGTAAAACTGGTACTGGTTCCCAAAGTCTTCTTGCTTTGTCCATAAACACAAAAAGGCCCAGAATAACACGTACTACTTGGAAAAACACCAAACAGCACAATCACTGATAAAAAGGGAAGAAAGAAAAAAGGAATGGATCCAAGAGAAAATGAAATGAGGAAAAGCCCTCCAGCATAATTTCAAGAAAGTAGAAAGAGAAAAGCAAATGTCTGGAGACACTTTAAAACAGGACAGCTGGGTAAGATTGCTTTCTGCCTTACTCATAAAGGCTCCCAGCCCATCTCTTTGCTTTTTGCTTTGACTGCTTCTTTTTGTCAAAGATCTTGCTTTCCTTGTTGTCATCACTGTGGGCTTTTTCCCCATTCTCCCTCAGAGCAGCTGTCACATTTACTCAGGTCTCACGAACTGCTGTGCTGCGGGTGCGTGTGATTAATTACACTGTTAGCCTTCATTAAGCTAGTGGATTGGCACTCCAATAGAGAGGCAGCGGGACCAGAAGGAGAAGCTATTGAGAGCCAGCAGGATCTGTGTCCCACGGTTTGTGTGGTTTTTGGGCATGCAAGGCTTTTGTCCTCAAAAAGAGCAATAGCTGAGTGGCTTTTTTTTATGCTTTGATGAACTACAAAGCATACTCTGCTTCACTGCAAGCCAGGCTCAGTTTAAAAAAAAAAAAAAAAATTAAAAAAAAAAAAAATCCAGGTCCTGGAACATTTTACTACCCCAAGTATCTTGCTGCTGTTGCCTACTTGGTTTTGTGCAGGGGAAACCAAATAAGCTAGCGTACTTCTAGCAGTTTGAGTCTGTAATCAGGCATAACCTTTATCTTGTGCAGAGGTTTTTTGTTGTTTTTTTTGTTTGCTTGCTAACATTAATTTCCCGGCCAATGCACCAAAAATGTTCTGGTTTCAGTGGTATATAAAATGTCTATGCACTTGCTAGAACTACCCCCTTATCCCTTGCTGTGAGATAGGACCAGGAGAAAGAGCAAAACAAGCTCAAAACTTGAGAAGAACAAAGAAAACCTTTATAACAAATTAAACTGGTTTATGGAAATCAGAATGAAACCTTTAAATCACTTCTCTTGCCCCTTAACACTCTTTTTCCTTTCTCACCAACACAACAATGCAGAGGACAAAACTCAAAGATTTCTCACTCTTAAAACAATCTTTCAATCCACTCAAGAGGAGGAGCTTCTCACTACCAAAACCATGGAGACTTCCCTAGAAAGACTTAGTTTCTCGTCTTTCCTGGGGTGCCATTTCTACAAGTGCATCCGCCCAGAGGAAAATCTGCACGCTTGCAAAAGCTTTCCCCTCTCACAGCTCTCCTAAAGCTGCGCTCCTGGGCCACATCAAATGCATGGAGTATTATATTTTAAGGATGAATGTTCAAATGCAAAAAGTTCAACTTCATCCACCCATTTTCATCTCTAGGAACAACAAGAATGCCACCCCTTCCCTCAGGCCACTGGGGGTTTTACTACTTCCTCTCTCTCTCTCTGTTCCAATAGCTCCAAAAAGAAATTACAATCTTTGCCCCGGTCTCAAATTGAACTATTCC
>VWZN01002273.1:313833-352251 GCA_013396955.1 Regulus satrapa | reverse complement strand
AGAAAAAGACCCGACCGGGCCGGGCCCAGCCCCGGCCACGCAGCGGGGCCGGCCCGGACCAGGTGCGGCAGAGCTGGAGTGTTACCTTGAGCTTCGCCAAAAGGAAAGAGAGCCTCCTTTCCAGGTTTCCCATTTTTAAAATGTGTATCTCACAGAGGCGTAGACTTTTCTGATTGGTCAGTTACTTCTGTGGGCTGGGTTCTATCTGAAACCAGCACAGTACTGACGATGGCTTTTGTTCCTTATGCCACTTCACAGAGATAAAATTGAATTCCCAGATGGGGCAGTCTGCTTTCCTTCAGGACCACCAAACACAGCTAAAAATGCTTCTGTTCCACACTTCCCAGAAATTGTGCTTGGTCTTTTAACCGTCCAGGGAAAAGAGCATTATGGGAGGCAAAAGAGACTGCATTTTGTTCATTCCATGACATTCACTTCTCCCATACACGGGTATGTTCTCCAGTGCTCAAAGACAAAAGAGAAAATTCTGCTTCTATTCAAAATGCACATATTCAGTTCAGCTGTTTCTACCTAGCTGGAGTTTAACCACTGAGATCAAGTTTTCAATACTATATAAGATAAAATTGCAGCCTAAAGTCTTCATAATTCTGCTAATTACTCTTCATTCTGCACTACTGAAAATAATACAGTTACTAAAAGTTATCACATGTCCCTGTTTCATTTGGGAGGATTCACTACAGATATTGTTGGAATTTCTTCTCAAAAGCTCTCCAGCTCTAAACACAGAAATTCAGTTTTTTACATAAAAATATTGTGTTTTACTAGTCACTGATATATGCTCTCTGGAAGAGAATTTGAGTTCAGGAAATAGGGTAGTTGGACCGATCTAGTTATATCATGTTTTTATTAGAACGAGAAGCCTAAAACGTATTCTTTCCATATTTTATTTTTACTTTGGTCACCACTGGAGAAAAAAAAAAAAAAAAGAAAAAAGAAAAAACACCCCAAAAAAACAACAAAAACAATTAATACACCTTACAGCTTAGCAATTTCAAATGTCTAAAAATCAGTTTGCCATAGTTGTAAATGTCACTATATGGCAGAGAACTAGGGGTGTCACACTTCCTATTGCCAACTACACCAAATCCAGATGACTGAAGGATGTAGCCAAGATATGGCTGAAATTACTCCAGACCAGCCTCAAGGACCCCAGAATAAGCAAAATCCATTGGCCCCATTTGAGCAAGAAGATACCAAAATGTCTCTCTCAAGAAGGGGCAAAAGTGACTCAACATGGGGAGCTTCAACAGAAACTCTGAAAGACAGAGAGATCAGATAAAAGTCCAATAGAGCAGATGCTGTAAGAGGATTAGAGCAAGCGGATTAGAAGCCTTGAGAATACAAAGATCATCAGACTCATGATTCCTCTTTAAACATAATCAGGAACAAGTATCCCAACTTCCCCTACCCACCAACAATGTTCCACGTCCTCATTTGCTCTCTCCCTCTTCTTCTGCTTCTCAATCTCCCTCTCCATCATTTTATGTTCCTTAGAGATTATTAACATCAAGTGATGGACTTGCATCAAGTCAAGGAGAAATTTCTAGAAATGTGGCAGGATCCTCTCAGTCTAGGAGCAGCAGGAAGATTGTGAAGCTGGCCAAGGACATAGCAAAAACCTCAGGTCCTGATAAAAGCTGATGTTAGATGGGTGGCAAGCAGGAATGCCAGACACCAGGGAGAATGCAGGCCCTAAATGAATGACGCCAAGAACGTAACTGCTTTTCCAAACATACTGTCCAAAAACCCGCTGTTCACATGACATCACCTGTCATGTGTTACACTATCCTCACCTCTCTTTCAAGTAATTTAGTTATGGCTGAAGAGCCCACCAGCATCCACTGAATGACCTTCACCAAGTTATACAATACTTCTCTTTACTCCCAATGTTGAATCCATCCTGCTTGGGCTGTACTGAAAGCATTTATCCACAGGATTTTTCCAATTATCTTCTAAGTGTCTTTACAGATCTAAGTGTTGGGAAAAGATCACTATGTACTGAGGACCAGCATTAGGAAGCTATGAAATGTATCCACAAAGTATGCATGTTTGACATTTGCTTAACTTGTTAATATAAACCCAAAGGCATCTAAAAGCACAGCATGAAATATCACACTATTCACAGGACCAGCCACACAATGGAAAGCAAGAGTTTAAGTAAACAACTGTGCATATGCTATAGGCTGAAGTAAACATTCTTTTCCAAACAATTATGAATTAACTCAAAGTTTGTTTGTAATTCATATGCTGTAGAAACATCTGACTTAATCAATTTGAAGCACTATATAACAATCCACCCAATTCCGCTCTAAGTAAATAATGTCACTATCAGTTTTACAGGGCCTAAAAAAACCCTAAACAGTCTAGAAGCACTTACTGGTGAAATTAATCATGAAGTCAACCTACATGCACATGCATGACACAGCACCTCTAGCTAATGTCAAAGGTGGAAAACCTCCGGAATGGAGGTTTCTTTAAGTTTTTACTAAGCCTCCAGAATGGGAGGTTTCCACCTTCTAGAGAACAAGTGCATTTTGACACACTACATTTAGCTCTGGGGGTATTGCCTCTGAACTCCTTATGACCTCTCCTCATGCTTTCCAACCTGATCTGCAGTTCAGATAACAGAGTCTTCCTCATGGCATATGCTCCAGACCACTGTCTATGGACCTTCTCTCCTAAAGCCTTATTTATCTGTGCTTTGTGTTTGTAACCAAATATAAGTAGATCTTTAATTCCATGTTCAGTAGAAGTAATAAATCACCACCCACCCTTTCTTTTGTGGAGAATTCAGTGCCAAACAAGAAAAGTGGTAAAACAGCCATCAGAACATTTCTCCAATCAGAAGGTTTGGCTCATGCCCATCCCTTATTAGAAGAAATTCAAGAGTTTACTGCAAAAATTGAAAATATACATGTGTCATCTCAGCTTCGCACATAACTTCTACTTACTCACCTCTTCACAACAGCTCCTGATATCTGGCCTTCCTCCACAGAACAAAGAATATTCAGGTACTGTGGTTTTCACCAGTCAGCCCCACCAGCTTGTTGGGCTTTCTTCTCAGTCCCAGCAACAGGGTTGTGTGGCTGCATGCCTGCAAACCCTGGCTAGCTTCCCCCTCCAATCCCTCACACCAGCCTTCAGCAAATTTGCCATGACAGGTTGGACACCTGATTGGGGGCAAGAGAAATCCTGCCCATTATAAACAGAGCCCTCAGCCAGACACATACTTCTCTTCCAACATACTGAGAAAGGAGAAGACCCAACCCCTGCTGCTTGTGTACATGTGTCTCCTCTCCAAGATGACCCAAAGTTTCCTCACTAGCCATGACACTGCCACACACACCAGCAACATCCATACAGCACTCCAAGGGCTGTACAAAACAGCAGTGTTACTACCACAAAGGAGAAGCTGACAGAGAAGACTGCTCTGCTCTAACTCTTAAAACAATGGAATGGAGAGGACTCAAGTAGCCACTGCAGCCTTGTTCCAGTCTCTTATTCTGATGAAAAAAGGACAAAACAGGGAAATAAGGAGAAACGAAGATAGCAAATCAACTAGAATCTGATAGAGCTGCAAAACTACCTGGAAGCAGTGAAAATAAATTCAGTTGTTTGTAGGGATATAATATAGTTCCCCCTAGCTACCCAAGAAGTTATTCCTTCCATTGCAAAAATATCAATTAGATGATCTTTCATATGAAATGATGATCTTTAATCTGTGTTAAAGCCAGAGACAGCAGAGTTTTACAATGACAGCATGCCGCGATGCCATCAACAAAAAACTAAAATAGCCAATGTAAGCAGAATTTTACAAGATATGTCCTGCTAGGGCAGCTGACGAGGGACCAATTAAAGGAAAGTAAATGAGATCCACACAGCAAAAGGCCATTTCATTTTGAACCTAGAACTCTGGAAACTGCTTTGCCAATGTACCCAAACCTGACCCACTCTTTGATCATTTGATAATTAAGCTCTCCCCTACACTCCTCAAGCTTCAGTTTAAACATCCCTGCTACTACAGCAGTTCAGACACCTGAAACATCCACCAACTGCTGAACTACCATAGTGATGTGTAAAACACTGCAAGTGTGAGCTTGCATTTAACACACTACTATTTGACCTGTGAATGCCAGCACATCAGAAATGAAGTAGTACATTATCTTATCTACATCACTGCAGATAAACTGCTCTATATCCCCCAAGGAAGCTTTTCTTTTTCTAGATGCAGTAGCAATGAATTTATTTATTTTTTTATTAAAGAATAAATAAAACAGAGAAGATTTTTTTAAAGGGGGTGGGGGGGGAAAGGACAATGTCTTTGACAGAGGGATATCACCCCTGAATTTAATAAATGTAGAAGAGAAAGACAGTAATAGGCAAACAATAAAACATTGTTTCCAATGACCTGCCATGAAAAAGGGGAAGTAAGGATACCTAAGACCTATCTGAATTCATCTGCTTTTAACTATGTGAAAGGAGCTGTGCTGACAGACTCCCATCTGCTGGTAGATCAGATACCACAAAATACACATCCAAAAAAGACCACATTATTAGAAGAAAATTATGTGTGTGAATCTATATACACAGATCACATCTAAGGCTGGCAAGCATGCTAGGGATTCCCCAGGACATTCTCATCTGTCCACAGTACTATCACTTTGCAGTTGTCAGATGGAAGGCTTATTTACAGCTCAAGGGGAACACTTTGATGAACAGCTCTAAATAACTTAGTGAACCATAAACCATTCTCCTGAAGCAAGACCCCCAGAATCCATCCTGAAACCTAGTCCATAATAATAACTGAACTTCCTTACTTTTTTTTTTCTTGCTCCATTACTCACAGGGGAGCGAAATGGTTCCAGCTTTATCACCCTGTTGCTAAACTGCCCTTCCACAAGCAGTTCTCATCTACAGATTCTCTCCACTCTCAGTACTTAAGTCTCTTAGTGTCCTGCAGCCTTCATTCACATCAGTCAGGTTAATAAACCTCTTCTCAGTACAGCCCCAAGTCTTGTTTGATAGCTCCCTCTGAGGCATAATGCACATATAAACTTAAAGATTTTTCACAGGAGACCATGATGGGAGATAGGCTTGCAGAGAGTGAAAGATTCTTTATTGCCCCGATAAAGACAGAAATCTGTGTCTGCAATTTACTGAACAGTAAGGCATGCAAGAAATAAAATTTGTCCAAACACAACAAACAGCAAATGACCCAATCTGGACACCTATCAAGGGAAAAAAATACTTCAGCTCAACAGCTGTCACTGCAGGACAGGAGTTATTCCTGATGAAAAGCAACTAGACCCTAATAAAAAAGTGTCTAGTATTACAATAAAATATTTCCTATGCAGAGAGAACAAAAGACAGAGAAGCACATAATAAGCACATAGGGCCAAGTATTCGTTAGACATAGGCAAAGAGAGATCTGTAACAGGCTGTAAATTACATGGTAATTACGTGTAAGAACAGTATCTCACAAACTCAAACCTTTGACAAAATCCCAACCGTGATCTGTTATCACTCTGCTCAGTAGTTTGTACTGAACTCAAGCAGTGCAACTCGACCTATAGGGCACAGAACAGTAAAGCAGGAACTCCAGAATGTTCCTGCAAATCTGCTGGAATATTCTAATTGGCTAAGCCAATTCCTCTCCTCACGCCTGGGTTTCACTGTACAGTGAGCAGGCTCTCAACACATTTTTATGAAGCATTTTCTATCACAGGAAAGTAAGCTTCTTATTCCTTAGAGAGTTACGAAGTAAGATACTTCCAGGTTTTCGTACCACAGGAAGCATTATTTAGACTTGTTATTACCTAGTTTGTGAGCAGCAAAACCAAAATATCTGCAGCAAATATTTGACCTGCCCCCTCTGTACAGAACAAAAAAATCCCAAGCCTTTGCATTTATGAAAACTCTCTTGATTGAAACAATCTATAATCTTTCCTGCAAACTTGTCATTGTGTGGTAGGGTCACCTGGCAACAGTCCGAGAAAGCAGGAGCTGAGCTTTTTCAGGAACTGTGGCTCAGCGTGGCTGTGCTTCGTGGGAAGCACTGGAGGGGCCAGGCAGCTGAGAACAAACCTGGTCTTATCCGGGAGGGGGCACTGGTAATACACAATAGCCACATCTTCAGGCTACCAAGCACCAAAATGACAGAAAACTAATATTAAATTAAAATAATCCAGTATATCGTCTTGATGTTCTAGAAATTGTGATGATTTGTAAAATTAAACACTGCATTCTCTTAAACTAACACAGGCAAGCCTTCTGCACTTTTGTAGAACCAAGCATATTTCCTAGTAACGAATCTGTAAAAGCTACCAGGTACCAGTATTTGGCCAGCAGTGAGCAGACTGAGCAGTTTACTAAATATAGATATCATGGCTGCTGCCTACAGAGGCACTCAACAAATTCTGTGCAGGTTCCTTGCACAGACACCAGCATGCGGTGGTGCTAAATTTTCTCATACCACCTTCTGTTCACAAACCAAACAGCTTAGAGAAGCCCTCACTCTGAGCACTGAGACTCCTAAAACTGAAACATCAGAAAAAGAAACCTGGAGACAGCAAGTACATTCACTGAGGAACCATGAGGAGATTTCACTTTGTAGAGCAATATATCTCAATGTGTTTGCCCCAAACACACTCAGCTTCTGGATCTTTCTCTAGTCTCCTCCCATGTTTCTCATCCTTTACAGCTATGGGCTGTGACAAGGCATATTTGGGCATGACACCCAGTGAAGACTTACAAGGCAAACTTGTAAGAGAAAACACCAAACATGCAAATTTACAAAAACATATGTCCTAGAATTTGGGAATATAGACTTCTACCGGCCAGCTGTTCATTTTGGACATCTTTCTATGTTCACCTCTGTGGAGCTTAGGCTCCCTTGTATCTCCTTTTTTTCTTGATGTATGAAGCCCTTCAGGCCAGACTAATTTTGTTGCCTCCACTAGAAACTGGAACATTTGAGTTTGGCCTGTATGCAAAACTGGCTCAATCCAGTGCTAGACATAGGGAGTGATGGCTGTCAGATTTTACACTAGGCTAGGGGTGACTTAGAAGGCCTCATTCAAGCAATTCAAGTTTAAACGACATAAGCCCAGTGCTAGCTCTTCCAAAAGACTGCAACATCTTGCTCCAAAGTATCTGACAAGGTCCCAGAAGCAAGGCTGCTGTAGAAGATAACAGGAGACTCATCAGCTTGTCATGCTCTCAGCAGCTCTCCAGCTTGGCCACAGAGGACCTGTTTCATCCCGAGCCTCTGACTCGGCCCCAGCAGTCTCACTTGCCAAATCTTGCACTAACCAGCTCCAGGTTTCTCCCCTCACTGCACAGGAGAAGTGCTACCCTTTAGAATAAGTACAACTGCTCATATATAGCCTGAGCTAACAATACTCAGGAAAAGTTTTGGTTGTACAGCAACAAACATGCTGCCATTCAGGAGCTCAAATCTGGATACCCCGGCCAGTCATCCTGCTTGCTGGAGGTAGGGATGGATGGCTTCTCCCTGCCCTGTCAGCCCACGGCCCCGGAGAGGAGGGAAAGCAGGTGACACAGTACCTGCCGACAGCCTCAGGCTTGCGACACGGGTGGGCAGTTTTGATTTCCTCCAGTAGAGGGCAATACTAACATAGGAAAGAAAAAGTAAAGCTCGGTATTTCTTGCGCTAAAATAAACAAGCAAAGGAATTAAATATCCTGATCTTGCAGCACTGAACACAGAACAAAGCACTTGGATAATACATGTGCTCATTCCAGCAAAAATGCTTCTGCATTCTGGCCCTGTTTAGTGGAAGGTTGTCCTACACAATATTTTCACATGTTTCAGGTAGGATTTTTTTACTGTTCCGATTAAAACAGACAAGAGATGGTCTGTGTTGGTCACAGCAGAAATACAAACAAACCTTTTTTTGTTGTTCATTAGTAAAGAAACTTTTCCATTCCACACAACTGCAGTCTGCATATATGATAAGGACCAAAAGACATCATTTCTTCAAAAAGACAAATGCTTCATCATTGTCCCTAAACTAGCCTGTTTCATACAGACCATTGCTTACAGACAAAGAGATAAAATGTACCAGCACTCAACTGTATTTGCAATGGAATTTCCTCATGCTTATTAGGACCTGAAATGAACTTTCTCTGACCAAAGCTCCCAGACATATACTCATGACACATTTCTAAAGTCTGCGACAGTACTATCCCAAATTTTACTATGATAGCATCTTTCCACAGTAAGTTAGAGAAATTATCTCCAAGTAATTTTTTTAAACATTTCTTCCCACTTTTATAAATAAAAGTCTCTGCTTCTATAACTTATCCATCCCATGACTTCGAAGTAATTTAGAAACATAAGTAAGTCTCACAATCTTCTCTTACACCCAAGTAAACATGCTTCCTTAGAGACTCAGAAGCTGAGGTATATGTACATGACAGTGGGTCTCCTCTAGATCATAAATATCTGCAATGGAACAAGATGAGAACCTTCTCCATCGCTCCAGTCTTGCATTTTAAACATTAACCCATAGTGCTAATCATGCTTATTGGCACAAGACATGTTTGTTTTTTTCTCAAGTCATCTATTGTCCTCAGATGATAGAGATGACAGATGGGGAGAAACTGTTTTCCTATTCACAGTGTTCTGCTATTATATTTATTGGTTTATAAACAAGATAAGATATTTTCTACTCTTTCATTCTTTTTGTTTATATTCCCTTCCACAACTAAATAAAAAAAACACCTATGACTACCTTCCCAGATTTTTTTAAAAATCAAATAATTTCCTCTGTAAGCATTTAACATATATATTGAGATAATGACCGATCACAATATTAAAAACTAGCATATTACACACAACTCAGTACTAGCCAAGACTAATGTACAGAAATCCATACAGAAATTGCTGTTAAAATCAGAAATAAACGTATTTTGCACTTAGGAAAATGTACTAGTGAATCTGCAGATCTTGGCCCAAATTTCTATAGGGATGCTTAGGTGCCCAGCTTCCTCAGATCTCTCTGGAAGTTTCAAAATGTGGTAGCAGTCAGATGACATTGCTTTGTGGATATGAGGCTTACTTCTTCATCTCCCTCCCTTGCCAATTCCTTACAGCTCCTTGAGAAACATGGACTCACTCAGACTATCTGCTCCATGCAATGGTGACCACCAAAAATTATGACCCTGTTTATGGTCACCATTTTTTCTAAAGCAGAAAAGACTAATTTATTTATTCACAGGGTTAGGTGTGCACCAGAAAGAGCACACAGTCACAACAAAGCCTATTGTACACAGAGACATAGAGTTCCTCCCAGTCACAAAACAGTGACAGCCTATTTACCATTGCTCCCTGCATCAAGACTGAAAATGAACAATTGCACCACCTGTTGCCATGGATAATTTAAGTTATTATCACAAAGGCACAAAACCAAATGATCCTAAATGGCTAGCAGCAAGGAGATCTGGATTGTGTCCCATGTCTCACAGTTACCCCAAAATGTTTTCCTTTACTTGTCACCTTGATTTCAACATCTCTCTTTCAACACAAAGCTAATGACATAATCTCTTTCCCTAGCAGTGACACTCAGACTTTGAATACTCTAGCTTATTACTGCTGACATAACATTATGGAAACATAACAAAACATGAAGGAAAGACTGGACATGGCACTCAGCACCATGGTCTAGTGGACAAGGTGGTGTTTGGTCATACGCTGGACTGGGTCTCAGAGGTCTTTTCCAACCCGAGTATGTGATTATGTAATCACTGTGCAGCAAGGACGGGATGCATAGCTCTCACAGTCAGAAGTGACCATTACACCAGTCAGACCACCTTCTTTTAAGGTTTGACAGAAAGATGTTTCAGGGCATACCCACATAAAATTCTGGAAATTTTTCATCCTCTAATACCCCTGAAGCCTGCCACCCTATAATTGTGATCAATACTTTGACTCTAGAAGGCAACTAGAGCAGGGATTTAATGATAGCACTACTTGTTCAAGTGTGACAGGTTTGTTTATAAAAGAAGTAGTTCTCTATTTTAAAAAGTAGTTATCTTATTTAAATAAGGTATTTTCCTCCTACCACATGAAAGAAAACCAACCTGTAGCATCAGCACTTTCCCTGCCAGCAAATTAAAGTTACTTAAGTAAGGCTGTAAAGGTAGAAGAATTGTGTTATCCTAAAATAAGATGTGAAACACTCTGCACTGCTGAGGGAAGGCACAAGATGGTCTGGAGAGGAAGGAAACTGCTCTGTCCCCCTGACCCTCTCCAAACTGACATGTTTGGTCACTGCCACAATTGGGATTATCCTCATTGTTGTGTCGTCCCCCCCCCCCCAGAGCTCCTATGTCACCCAAGAAAGCAAGCAGCTCCTAAAGCTAAGTAATGTGATTGCAGATAACAAGCCCTCAGGATACTCTCTGCACGCAGTTCTGCAAATGCATCTCGATTCAAATGCAGAATCCATCAACCAACCCTTTGCAGGACATAAGCACCCTTCCTCCATGGGGCAGGAATCCCAGAAATGGAGCAGTCACCTACTGTCCCAAAGCTGCATCCCCACTCAGTCCAGACACCCAGACAGTGCTGGAGCTTTCCCACCCTTGCTCCCCCCAGCCCAGACCAGCCTGCATACCTCAGCCACCACAGCCAGTACTTTATCCAGCACTGTGCAGCACCCCATGCCTGCTCCTGAGGAGCCAGTAACACCTTGGCCGAGGCAGCCCAAGCCAACCTCCCATCCAGCCCATCCCACCAGCAAAAGAGAACTCACTCAAAAGACATCAGCTGCAACAGGGAAATTTGAGGGCTGTATTACAACGTCTCTATGAACATTACATTATATTAATATTACAGCAATTCTATGAACAACTCACACAATCTTCTTTTCATTTGCGCTTGTTTTATCTCCTCCCTGTACAAGGTATTTTCTTACAAACCCTCTGACATTTCCTAAACAAATACTACCATTTAAGGTGAACCACTTTCCAGTTCTCTTGTCTGCCTAAGCATAGTGAGGCCTCTCTCTACATAATATATGTCTGTTCAATAACTATTTTGAAAACTGTTCTGAACTTCATTGCTTCAAGACAGATTGTGTCTTGTCACAATTTGTGCCCTACATGTAATGCAAAGACTGACTTAATCAGACTCACATTTCAGAAGGTCCAATTCACAAGTTACCAGAACTACCTAATGCTAACTATAAATATTAGCTAGAAAACCATGTTCTGAGTTTCAAGTGTAGAATGCATCTGAAGTCATGGAGCTGTCTCATTCTGTGAGCTTGAGTTTGTATTAAAGAAACAACTATGTTTACACATACACATATAAAAAAGTTTAAGTTTTGGATATATTGCCTTAATTCTGGATGCTAAGGCAAAACAATATCTTGAACTACTACAGAAAAGAGATCAACAACTGAATGAAGCTGGAACAAAGGACAGGTGTCCACAGCTAATAAAATACAGACCTTAAACAAATATTGTTGAAAGGCAGTCTATGTAGCTTTTGTATTTTAGTCTCTCTCTTTAAATTGTCTATAAGGCTAAAAGGGACAAATGGCAGAGTATATTTAAGAAGCATGATTTATTTGCCTTTTAATTTTTAATTTCCCAGTAAAAGTGACAGTGTTATTACTAGAAACTCACTTGCTCAGGGGCATTTTTGTAGTCTCCAGCTTTGCATGAATTCTCCCTAGAGATCTCAAGTTCCCCTGACTCTCATCTAGTAAACATCTGACTAAACTGCCTATTAGACAATAATGCCCTCCAGGCAAGAGGGGAAAACATAGGTCTGTTACTCTGCAGCCTTCTCCCTCCACCCTCCCCAGTCCCCAACGTTGTGCAGACAATATTGCAACAGCTGCCTGTTTCAGGGGAAAAGGTGACACAGGGTGAAGCCTACTTAAATGGCAATTGCTGTTTCCTAATGTTTTAGCCTAGTGTTTTTCCTTCCTCTCAGGCTAGCAAGGACAATCCAAACTGGGGTTTAACCATTTCGCTCCCGTAGCCCACCGGGCATTTTACCAACTGGCAAATTCAAAGCCCTCCAAAAGGGGCTGAAGACAGCACAGCAGGAGGCAAATATCAAGCATGCCCCGAAAACAAAGAAAACAGCCTTGCATTCCCAGCATTAAATGTTCTCTGGCAAACCCAGCTTCACACACAAAAAGGATTCCTGCTGGCCTCTCATCTGCCGGGGCTTATGTATCAGCACAAGAACCCAGCAGGAAAGAGTCAGAAGGTCTCTCCCCATCTTTTACCCTCCTGCAAAAATAATAGCTCTCCAATGGACTGAATATTTTGAAGAGGAGGGAAAACCCCTGCAGAAGTGAGGACAACAGCAATGACTTTTCCACAGCTCTGTAGCTGTGCATGCAAGATTTATCTGCGAGCAACTCAAGCATTTTCATCCCAAACCACACTTACCATCACCATTCCTGAGCAACCTGGTGTTGGGAGCCTTCCCTCCTTGTGCAGATAGGCACTTTCCTTCACATTCCAAAAGAGAACTGCTCTCCACCGAGAAGCCTCAAACAGAAAGCTTTAGAATTCTTTTTTTTTTTTTTTTCCTCTGCCCTACCCTGCTGGAGAGCATCCAGGATGCACAGTGCTGGGGCTGAATTATTCCCTCTAAAGTAACAGCAATGAGGATAAAGGAGCAAGACCCACAAAAGTGAGCTCAGAATCTTGCCACTAGCTTTCTGTGCCATGGACCAGGCAGGGACACAAATGCTGCATGGAGAATGACTCTGCTCAACAGAGAAGAGAAGAGAGTGTGCTTCATGCAGCAGGAACATTTCTGGCTAGTAGTCACCAAAACAAACAGCACTGGGGATGAAGGAACTGTGCCCTTTACACTGCTCATGCAGTACATTTGCCATAATCTTCCCAACACACACTTCTACTAAGCCCCACAAAAAGAAAAGCATTTAAGACATCTCAAACTCAACAAAGCAATATGCATATGCATTACAGTGCAGCAGTTTGGAACTGAACTGGCAGTGAAACAGACTTACTGGATCAGTTATTTTATATCTAATTTCAATTATTCTGCTATGCAAGGAGGTGAAGGTCACAAAACAATTTAGTGCCAGGGCTGCAGATGGCTCCCAGGTGACTGACAACTAAGCCCTCCTCCCCTCCAGCCCCAGCCTATCTCTTTGGCCTACCAAAAAGCAGGAGTCTCTTATCAGCAAATGACAGATGCAAGCTGGTCCCTGGGATGGGAGGGAAAAAAAAAAAAAAAAAAAAAAAAAAAAAAAAAAGAGAGAGGGAGAGAAAAAGAGGGTCCACCAGGTTCTGGGGAGGATGAGAGGTTGCTGGGGATATCACTTTCCACTATCTACTACTCTTATTTTTCATTAGATCACAGAGAACAAACACACTTCACTATTAAGCAAAAAGGCACCAAGGGACCCAAAGAAGACAAATTAATTCCTGATTTATTAACAGTAAATGCAATAACCATAAGGGGAAATCAGCATATTGCTCATGTAGTAAATGATCACTTCACAGACAAAACTGGGAATAAATCCAAGAATAAAGAATAAAAGCAGCAGGGCTGTTGTTATAGTGTTGGGGGTCTAATCCACAAAGGAATATTATGGAGAGCACTATTAATTCATTCACCTGGAGGAATAACAGTATCACTGGAAAACAGAGTATTTTGATTCACTGTTGAGCAGGGTTAACCCAGGTTAAAAGGTTTTCATAAACTTCATATCATCAAGAATTTCATATATATGTGCATACACTTAAGCATGACTACGTGCATGCATAATGTTTTTAACTCCCCATAGTATCTTCTGCTTCTCTAGTCCTCACCCTCTCATACCTTCACTAGGGAATCAGAATCCTCTTTACAACCTTCTATTATTCCACTCTGATCTACCACAGGGACCCTGGAATTCTACACCAAGTGCTGAGCTGTGGCAAGCTTAACTCTGATCTAACTAGCTAGAGCTAAGAGCCAGGTAGGATGCACAGGGATCTGGGAAAAACACTTAGCTCTTACAGCTGAAGGACTGAACAAGAAAGAACTCAGGCCTGAGAAAACAAGAACTAGATCAGCCACAGAGAGGCTGTCACACAGTAAGAATATTGAACAGTACCAGGCCCAATACAGACCCCAAAGGGACACCACTTCTTACTGATCTGCGTTTGGATATGTAGATCTTGACTGCAACGCTTTGGATGCAGTCATCCAGCCAATACTCCACTCATTAAATCCATATTTACTGCTTCAATCATTAAAAAAACCCTTTAAAGCTGAAACAAAACAAAACAAAAGGCAATTGAAAATATTGCAAAACCCTAACATATCATATTTGAAAATCATTTAGATCTGGCATAGCCCAGCAGCAGAGGTCATTTGGGCCGCATCTACAACAATATCACTTCTTTCTCTTTCCTAGAAAGATATTAAAACTCCATTGTCACAGAGTATCAAGCGAAATCCACCTGGGTATCAACTCCACCTCTGCTCTCTTCTCTCTAGGTGCTCTCAGTAGCCTTTAATCCCCCATCCTGAATCCACCAGCTATCCTCAGACCATAGCTCCAGCCATGCCGAATACAATTACTGTAATTGATGTGCTGCTTTTGTTAAAACCACAGTATCAATAAACGGGAGTAAAACAAGCTGCTATAGAAGATGCAGGAAATTTATTAGAATGAATGTATGCAGTGGCTGGCATAATAACTGTTGATGGCCAATTCATAAATCACAGCTGGATTCTTTGGGAGACTTGTAATTCCCAGGCAGCTTCTCTCATAAAATAACAACAGTATGAGGAAACAAATGACAGACTACTGATAAAGCCAGTGAAAAACCTTTGCTATGCCAGTCACAGCCTCAAAACCTAACAAAAATCCATTAGCTTGTTACTAGGCTCAGAATCAGCTAAAAAATCATAAGGAAATGTCAGAAAACAAGCTCTTGTCTTTTCCAGATCAGCGGCCAGTCACACCTCAGACCTTGAACAACTCACACCTCTGACCTCTCAAGGCCTGAAGTTTTAAGAGAACCCTGAAGTTTTAAGAGAGTCCAGCAACTCAGACAGCAGTCCAGTACCTGTGAAAGAAGAAGCACTTCTTCAGTGCACCAGTACCTGCAACAATACTACAGCCAGCGCATTAAGACTGCTGCACCAAACACAGCAACTCAGGGCACTGAGGGAATTATCACAGCACATGGCAGACCTGCCAGTCATGGTGTGACTGTGTGGAGGCTCTGGAAAATGACCCAAAAGCACAGCCATGGGACTGAGCAACCCAACCAGGCAAATGTCATCCTGCTGTCATGGTGGCAGGGGCATCCAGAAGCAGGTTTTCTTCTTCTTCTCCTATGGTAACCCTGCAGTTTGGCTGGCAGAGTCATTGCAACAGCTCAGAAGCAGAAACACCACACTGTTTTGGCTGCCCCACTTTCTCCACAGGGCACAATGGTCTTAATATAGGCCTCTGCCCCAGCACTCTCTAAAAATGGAAACGGGGTGATGCCCTGGCCCATTCCCTCAGGCTTTCACAAACGACCAGGATGAGCAGGGTCTCTGATCACAAGATACTGGTAATCAACTATTCCATGTCGATTTCAGGGATGAACTGGCAAACTGGGGTATCAATTTGGCCTCCAATCTTTATCTCTGGAGTCCTTACCTGTTCTGCACCCCCTTTCTCCCATAGCCATGTCTGTGGTTTCTGATCCATGTCATGGTAATTAATGAGAGGGTAAGGAAACGGCCAGAAAGGGGCCTACAGATAACAACTGCTCCACCTAAATTTATAATGGCAATAAACATGGTTTATTTTTGTGATGATTTATTAACATGCTTATAAATGTATAGACTGGCCTGAGGCAGCATTCCATTGTAATAGAAGTTGGTGCTGCTTGCAGCTGGTAAATAGCACCTCCTATGCAACAGGCTCAGGAGAGCTCGTTACACAGTTTGCCCTTTACAGCACTACACTCCTTTAGGACCAGGTCCATGCAGTGCAGCCTTACAAGGCATAACCGCTACATCCCACTTCCAAACCTTCTCCTCTCCCTAGGATCCTGCCAGAAATCTCTCTAAGCTTACGCTGCAGGTTGAGGCTCATGGCCAAATCTCATTTCATTCTGTATGCACAAGCTAGTCTCCTACTTGAGGGGTCCATCTCACACTTTACCAGTCTGGCTAGCTGGCTCCATGAGGGCCATGCAAGTATTTCCAACTGTGCAACACTGTTCACCATACTGCAAAAGATTGGCTTACCCAGCATGACATGAACTTGCTCAGGGCTGCCTGTTTCTTCAGCAGGTGTTACAATAAAACTACTGTTTTGGTACTTGAACTGCATCTTTAGTTTAAAAACTAAAGATGCAGAATGCTTTTCAGCAGCATCATTATCGACAGCTTTTCTTGCTTCATAGGAGGAAATAATTCACATACATTTTTTTTAAATAGTGTAAGTCACAAAATAGGAATAGGAAAAAATTTTTTCAGTTGATCAACAGTCAGGATCTTTCTAGATTATGCTTCAGTATGTGTCACACAGCCAAGAAGGATGCAGAGGTCAGGGTGCATACTCTGAAAATCTCACCACATTTAAACACCATAAGCTTAATCCAGCTTTATAAACTTTTATCTATAAAAGTGAGGCACAACACTGGTAACTCATTTAGTTCTACAACTATTTAATGTCATCATTTAGTTTGAAAACACCCTGAGAAAGATAACTAATACCATTGCTGCCTTTGCTATTACAACAAAAAATTCCAGTTAATAATAAAAAGCTCAAGCACTAACTGCTGTAATTTTTGTTTCCTAGATAGGCCATGAGACCATACATCCCACCACATCATTCACACAAGGGCCTTTTTTTATTTCTGGGTTTTTGAAAATATTTTTTGTTCAGAGATCCAAGCTATGCAGGCTGCCTTACCAAGAAATTTATAGTTTTCATTAAGGAAAGAGCAATAGGCAACAGTCACAACAGAAACACCACAAAAAAGAGCACAGTAAATAATGATGCGTATATATTGACAGGAAAAAAAAAGCGTTGATGCCACAGGCTCCCTCCCAGGTGGTTAGTTCCTGACATTTGCATGTTGAGCACAGTGTGCACTCCTGACATGCAGTGGCCTAAAAAGCTGAGGCTCCAGAGGCAATGGCTGTAGATGATGTGTGCCTCATACAGCCCCAAAGACGCAATGCCTACTCAGTCAATAATAAGTAACTAATAGATTTGATCAGGCTTCAAAGTGCTCAGTCTTTAAAACCATGCCCATTTAACTTGAACTCTAATCCCTCTGGTTTGTTTTTTTCTTTCCTTCCATGATGTTCACTTTGATGTCAAAAGCGAAGGAATAAGAGCTTCCAGTACCCCTGTCATCAAGGTAATAGATGTGATAGACTCAGGCTTACCACTGACTAGGTTATTGATTAAAATTTGTCAGAAGATGCTTTGGAAAGGCTGCAAGAGGCTTCAAAAAGGGTGGGGGGAGGGGTGGGGAGGGTAAGAAGAGAAAGTAAAATATATTTCACTCCCAGAAGTATATTTCAAATGACTGAAGGTCAATTATTCCAGCAATTCACAGCTAGGCTCAACAATTTGGCCTGATAGAGACTATAACGCATTAGGGGAGTTCTCATCACTCCATCTCCCCATCTTCCCTTCTTTAGCAGAAGGTTTGAATGTCAGAAATAGCAGAAAGCACAGAGCACCTATACTATGGAATAAAGTGTAAAATAACAATTTACCCATGGATCTTGGGAAGTTCAGACTTAGAAAACATATGCTAACACGAAAGCAATGCAGAAGGGTTAAAAAGCTTGAAGGACTGGGTTGGTGACAGATCAGCAAACAGGAGAGAGGTGCTTTAATCATCAAGAAGATAATTTGATTGTTGGGGATTAACAGCGATTGGAGAAAGAGGCACAGATTTGGCAGACAGAAAGCAGGTTTGTACAGAAAGACTGATATTTTTGCACAATCTGTTGTTCTTCTCTCACAATGCCTCTCACCTTCTGCACTTGCCTGCTAGAGCCATGATGTTTGCCTTCCCCAGGCGATGCCTCCATTGCCAAAAAGCAGAGCTTTTTTGCTTTTCTATTGCCATCATGCTGTGCCACACACCCAGCCTGATACCATCTTATACATCAATATCTGGGCTTCTCCAAATTTTCCAGCTGGTTGTCTTAGCTCTCAATGCAGGTAGTAACAGTGGGTAACATGTTCTGCATTGGTAAAGCAAGGCTGCCATGCAATTCTCAGCAGCAACCAGATAGACTGAAGGATTGTGAGTTGGTATGTTATTTGCATCCAAGATCACTCTAAGTGGGTTGGTACCTTCCTGCTGCCCAGCCAAAGCATTCTCATACACCCGTGTCAACCTCAGAAAGGCCAATACATGCCTACTGCTTTGTCTGCTGATTACTGCAAAATGCGCATGCATAATGCCTTTCAAACTGGTAGGATTATAAACCTGTTAGAAGTGCCTCTGCCTGCCCCTGTGCTAACAGGGTGATGAGTACTTTCTGTTCATGCTTTCATCTCCTACTTTATCAGCTGCTCACTTCACTGCTTCTCAATGCAAACAAGAACTACCAACTCTTCCTGACCCAGAGCACACCAGTGTTTGATTTCAAATTGTTTCAAGGTTCTATTCCGCCAAATGCACAACGCTGTCTTCCTCACACAGGGGAGCAGAAGGGTTAAAAGCCCATCCTCATTCTCCTTGATGGAGGCCATCCAGCCATAACCCTGGTTGAGTGGCAGACACATAGGAAGTAGATTATCAATAACTCTTTTTTTCTACTTTCTTTTACCCTCTCTCTATACAACGTCAATGAGCTGGAAAATGAAAGGAATAATGCAGGTTTAAGAGGCCAATAATTAGGTCACAGCTGATCTCTGTTCAGATCAGCTGACAGCTGGTGCCTATCCTGCCTGAGTGAGCAGGGGGGCTTTCAGGACTCACTGGTTTAGGCCAACCTCCCCTTCTCCCTTCACTCTTTCTTTGTCCCCAGACTCCTGAAAAGCAAAAATTGACAAGTGTAATGCAAATGTACTAGGTTTCCATCCACTGGAGTTTACAATGAGAAATTACTTTGTTTGCTTTTGTCCTAAATTACCTTAAATCCTCTTCCCTGCTGCCTCACCAGCACTGTGGCAGACCAGCACCACAGCCTGAGTTACTGTTTCTGTGTTGCCCCCTTCCTCTTGCAACTCAATCCTGCCCACCCCCTAACGTAATCACAATGTTTGCTTGTTTTAGCTTCCATAATCCTGTTGTCTTGCAAATCTCCTCACCATAATCCTGCTTTTGTCTGTCAACACAATTTGTTTGCTGTGGGGAGGACGGGAGGTGAAACGTTGCTTGAAAGGCGGAAAGCTTTTGCTGCTGTATTTCAAAGCTCTATTAATTTTCAAACACACCCTGAGAGTTTGGCACTGCTGTCCACTCAGCATTTGAGAGGGGTGTCACAGCCTCCAAGATGAAGAGTGTGCTGGGTCAATCCAGAGGCTACTACAGAATTAACAGCATGATAGCAAGGATGTGCTGTTCTATGTTCCTGCCCGCTCTAGAGGGGGAGCAGGAAAGAAAAGAAAGCCGACAGAAGAAAGCTCAACTATGACTTGTCAAAGAACTTGCACTGTCAATTCCATCTGGATGAAGCAGTGTCAGAAGCTGCAGAGTGGGGCACTGCTGTAGGCAGTGGCACACAAGGGATGAAAGAACAAAGCCTGCACCACTCTCACACTAACACAGTGGTAATGGGCAGACACACAGACTAGTAATTGATTGGTAGGAGCTGTGGCAATTTTGTGTTTGCATGAATAAAGAATCAGCTTAATCAGACTAATTCCTTACAGTCAAAACACAACATGGGCTCCAACACTCACAGCAAAACTCTGCTGCACCAGCCAAGTTTCACACCAGAACAAAGCAGCTAAGAATTTCACCCAATTTGGAAGCAAAACTGAGTCAGGCCAAGTGCCCAGAAAACTCTTCTAAATTCAGACAACAATCAGCTGAAATAGAACAACAAAGCATGAAACTACAAGATGCTCATATGATTTGGGGTTTGTTTGCAAACATTTCAAAGAGATATAGTACCTGAGCAATTTACTCCTCAGGAACTGCTGAAGTGGATAAGAAAAGAGGGGAATGCATGTCACTCCAAGAGTGAAATGAAACCTTAAGCAATGCTTTCAGGAGATTAAGGAAAATATCATTAACACCCCTTTCCTTATGTCAGTTCTCTACCTCAGGTCTCCTACCAGAAAAGAAAGTATTAAAGCATTGCATCCAGAATATCCCTCCTCCAGGGAAAGTCTGGCTCAAGCTCTTTGCAGAGAAAAAGGATTTTTGGATTTACACTGAGCTAAGCTTGAGAGTCAAGCACTTGGGATGCTCAAAGCACATTCAGATCAAGTTGCAGACACTGTTCATCCTGCACTTCCCACTGCATTCCCATACATCCCTAAGAGTAGGTCTTACTCTACAAGGTTTTTTTTGTTCTTTTTTTCCCCCAAAGTGCATCATCTCAAAAAGTACATTCTGTATAGAACCACTCAAGCTTTGACTACCAGCTGTGTAACATTTAGATTTCTGTCTTTAAAGTTTATTTTGGAATATTAAGTTTTAAGTCAATTAACCATAATTCAATTTATTGGAGAATTTAAGGCAGAAGAAATATGCAGAACCCATAAATCAAACAGACCATCAAAAACCAGCAGCATTGTTAATAAACTTATGCACCCTTGATGCCAACATGAATCTGATTACCAGAATAAATGTTGCTAATGCAGCAAGAATGTAGAAATGGTAGTAAAGACTCTAGGAAAGGTATTTTATGATGATGTTCATAAATTCACATAAGGACACTACAGGAATGGACTCATGCTATGGAATGAGTCAAAACCATGCTGTATAACCACTGCTTCTTCAAAGGGGCTGGGACTTTGAGGAAGAAATTGTGTAAGGAGCTTGAGGCAGCATCTAGGACATTAAGAATTCCAGTACAGCAAAAGTGATTCCTTCCCATACTACTTGCAAGTACATCAGGAACCTGTTATTCACCAGTTTATTCCAGAATATGTTGTAGTTTAGCTTCCTTTAAGTGGGAGAGCTCCTTCTTTAGCTCCAGGTAAAGATAAATCTATTTGCCCATAAAGATAAATATAATCACTAATAAAGATAAATATATTCATATACATAAATATACTCATCCAATAACTCTCCCCATCAAAACTTCCAGACATAACTTTCAGCAGGAACTTTATCCCACTTTCATACACCTGTCCACACCTACCCAGGAATTCATGGCATTTATCATCTCACAGCAGTGTATCACACTCCATTTAATTTTTGAGCAGTCATCATCTAAAAATATGCAGCTCGATGTTGTGCGTCTTGAATCAAATGGAGTATTTCCAGACAAGTCACAGTATTTCACACTCATTTGCTTCAAAATCTGGTATAGATTCTTCCACCTTCTATGGTAGGCCAGCCCACTGCAGAGATGCAGAAGCTTGGGTCACAGAGTAGTGAAGCAGCTCCTCCTCTAGCTGCAGCAGAGCTGATAACCAGGTGATAAGTAACTACCTGATCCCGGTTAGTGATTGTTATTGCCACTACAATACTCCCTCTATACTTGAGGATATATACAAAACCTCCCCCAGAGCTTTTAAACACTGTAGTGTAGAAGGAACCTTCTCCTCAAAGGTAACATGCTTAAATGACAAAACATACTACCCTCTCTGCACCATGGGAGATGAACCACCAGTGCATCCCACTCCACACATCCAGAGCAGCCTTGCCATCTCATGGAGAAGATTGGTGTGCAGAGGCAGCAGTGACATGAAAAAACACCTGCTGAATACACGTCTCCCTGTCATGGATGGCACAAATGATACTGCAATAGACCAGGGCTGAGTGGCTTGCTTTCAAAAGCAAACAGCTCTTAATCTAATATTTATTTACCACTTAGGTTCCTAATACTGGTTTACTAAGAGGCATCTGTCCTGGTTCCCTCCAGAAGAGCTATTTTTGTAGTAGGTGTGAGAAGGCAGAACCTGGAGTTGGATGTGCATGGCTAGGAATTCACTCTATACCACCTCACACCCATGACCAGGGAAAGAGGTGGGGGACTCTCTGCTTTGGGGAGGAAGGGTGTGATTTTTCCAGTGAAGAACCTATCCACCATTGTTCATTGTCTCGGGCTTGGTGAGAATTATTCTTTATGTATACTTCTGTTATTAAAATTGTTGCTGTTACTGTTCTTTTTCTTATTTCATTACTGTTTTCAGTAAATTGTTCTTATCTCAACCCATGATCTCTGCCTTTTCTGCCTCCCATTCAGGGGGTTTGTGGTCTTTTCATTGGGCATACTAAATTGGATAATATCATCCTAAACCACGTCAGCATCCTATTCACGTCAATCTGTAAACCTGCACGACCAACCTCCTCCTTCCTCACACTTTACAACACTAATTCCCCCCGCCTGGGATTCCAATACAGGAAATGTGTCCAGTTTGGAAGTGTGAGGAAGCTCAGCTTCTCTCCTCCACGTCTTCTCCCATGATGCCCACACCTCCCTTAGATTTTCCTATAGCAGAAGCTTGTCTGTTTTAAAGGTCCAGGCGTAATTTCCTCCACATGATCAAAAGCAAAGTCAACATAAAGCCATGAGAAAGGGAGTACCTTGAGGAACTACCCACTCTCTCCCTTCTGCCCAAAAACCTCTTCATAGAAGAAGAGAGACGATAAAGTTTGATTGCAGGATCATTCTGCAAGCACTTGATGAGCACTGTTTAAATCTTAGAGCCCAGGCACACAGCACTGTACAGTAGCTGTGAACAGAACATCCTGCTCCATCAAGCACCAGCACTGAGTAAAAAGGATAATGTAATTCTACATCTCTATCTACTCTGGTGTATTCTGAGGCATTCTGAAATTGGTGTAAAATTTGGATATCACAGAATGCAACCTTTTCCACCTACTTTGAGAGATGGTAGCTGATCAGCTACAACGTGCAAGAGCTCAGAGCATGGCAGAAAAGGGTTCTGCATGGAGTGGAGAACATGGCCAGATAAACACTGAGACAGGGAGATGATAAAGGTGCAGAAATTACCAAGACAGAAAAGCTAATAATCACTATTACAAATTTGATATTTAAGTCAAAGAGCTCAGCTTTACGTTCAGGCTGAAAGCAATTACGTAAAGGCTTCCTGCTTCTAATACTTTATCAGATGTTGCATACAGAAGTTGGTTTCACCCTTGACTTCTGGCAGATGCATTTTCAAGACTCAGTAACAGCAAAGCGCTCAATTCTGAAATGTCAAAATTTATGATCAGAATAGTGTCTGACCTTAGGTTACCCAAAATCCAAGAGAGAGATCAAAGTTTTGCTGTATTGGTTTAACAATCCATATGTCCAAGTTTACTTCTGTGCCTGTTTTACAACTGCTAACACCTTTGACTAAAACAATTCCCGCTGGATCAGTGTAGCTCATGACTTTTCAGTTCAGCAGACACGACACTGAAACCCTGTAGTAAATGCATCAGCAGAAGCCGCCTCAGGTTCACTGCTGCATTACACTGGATATAACTTGCTCTGTAATCCACTTAACTGGGACATGCTTCCCCAAGGAATCATGTTTACCTACTAGATTCCACAAGGAATTGATATAAGCCAGCAATACTTAATGGCAATAACTACAGTTCAACAGAGACACTAATTCTGCTCATTGGGGACAAAATGTATCTGCTAAGGAAACTTTACTAAGATCTGCCAATGCATAATGTTTACTCAAGATCTCAGCAGGCTTACATAAGTAAAGCATCTTCCTAACTGGGACAAACAGTCGCTCCAGGTGCAACATTCAAGCCCACAGTTTTGCTAAGACTGCACAACTTATATTAAAGTAGACAAGGATTTCAGGTGGGCCCATAGCTGCCAAGCAGCTCTCAGAAATTAACTCTATAATCTTTACCTTATTCGCATCCCTTCTGCTTCCCTGAAATCAGCAGCAGTTCATACATTTGCACCAACAGGAGCAAACTAAGATTTTATTGTTCTGTATTAAACTCCTGTCTCCTTTTGAGACAGAAAAGGTCTCAGTAAGTGCATGCTACAGTAATAATGCCATCAGTGTTCTGGGAATCTTTATTTTCTTCACAGCTGTGAAGCTGAGCATGTACCTCAAATTCTCTATCAAGCCATTTATGTCAGGGCACCTCTCACCCAGCTGGGAAACTGTCAGTGGAAATAGCAGAGATGATCTGGACTGTGATACCCTACCTTATGAATCCCAGGAGAAGCATAGAAGAAATACAAGTGTAATTAAGAGACCTTCAATATACCAAGAAAGTAGATTTGGGTGGGGGGGAAATTAACAAGCCAGTACACAGTGAGCTCTGATCCAAATACAGTGTTCCACTGTTTGCTTTTCCGCTGTGTTTTCTGCACTAATTCACAGCCACTGTAACATCAAGACAAGCTTCCATATGCTTCATTTACTGACATTAATTAATTTCAGCCTCTCCCCACATACACATACACATTCATTTTATCTGACAAGCAAGTCATGAAAAGCAAGTCCATTCTCATAAAATACAGAGCAGCTACCAGAGGTTGCCTTTCTTCCTAGCAAAGAAAATCTAATTGGTGCATCTGCTAAGTCACAATGCCTTTCTCACCCTCCCCTCTTGACCCTGCATCCCCTGCCCAAGCTTCGGTCTGTTGCTTCTCCCAGTCCTCCCCATACACCAGAAAACATTTTTTAATAAAGCACTTCTTTCCAGATGAAAAAGGAATAACTGGCCAGAGAAACATTTGTGCACCTATCTCCCTGTCAAAAAATGGGGAATCTATTATTGTGAGGAAAGGAATAAATGCTTACAGAGAATCAGCAAATAACTCAGAGAAGCACAGACTCTACCCTCCTGCTCTCCCTTACTCACTGACCCTCCTGACCATTTAACCCACAGTAGGAGTGCCATTAGTTGGTGGGGTTTTGTTGTTGTTTTTTGTTTGGTTTTATTTGGTTGCTTCTGTTTTGGGGGTTTTTTGTTGGTTTGTTTGTTTTTAAAAAAGGAAATATCACGTAATTGGTCTCACTTAAAAAGTACTCCTTTATTAACAAGAGGGCTATTTTCTTTCTGAAATCCACTTTTTGCTAGGGATCCCTCCCGCAAGCTGTTACTCTGTCATTATTCTACACCTGTATTATTTATGGTCTGTATGCTAACTCAGTATTCTTTTATTAAATTTGGTAACTGTTTTTAGTACTCCAGCATGTCTCAGTATTGAGGTGGATGAGAGAAGCAACCACTGGATGCTGACAGAGGATAACACAAATCAGTCAACAGTTGAAATCCAGACAAGTCTACCTCAGAGCTGAAGTCACCATTACCTAATCAAAGTTTATCTTCACAAAAAAGCCAAAGTGCAACTGGCATGTCATAAAAATTTGACAAGAAACAAAAGACAAAAGTAATATCTACTTTGAAAACTGTTAAACCAATTTTCACTGTATCATCAAGCAGTGTTGCTGCACTTAGAATCACACAGGTAGAAAAGATGGACCCAAAATGTCCCCAGAAGACACAGTAATACATTGTCAGGATGAGACAACTGACTGAAAAAAAATAATAAATACTTTAATTTGCAATTATCACAGAGAGCAAAGAAACATAGGCTTACTAAAGCATACTTTTTTCTGCCATCACAAAGGACTGAGAAAACAGGCACATGAAAAAGGGTCTGGAGTTACAGATTCACTGAAACAACAGAGCAAACAGGACCCAAATCAAGTTCCTACCGCCTAGCAGGCAATAGTTTGCACATATCCCTTTCTGTTAAGGGAAGATATGGTACTCCTTTAATTATTTTAGACACACTATTTTTCACTTCTTCAACTTTTATATAGGAGCAAATCTGCCTTTTTCAGTCTTTGGTGATATTTCGAAGTGTTGCTGCTATCTTGCAAGAGTAAAGCCTACTCTGCCCTCCACAAGCCACATTCAGATTTCTTCTCACACTAAACAATGTGCTCTGTTCTAACAGCAACTACATCTATGCCTATCTGCCTACTCTTCCAAAAACATACAAAATACAATTAATTCAGCTGAAGAGTCATTCCTATCACTAAACAGATAAGAAAACCAAGCACAGAGGACCTTCAATCAATTTTTTCCCATGCATTGCTTACTTTAGATGCTTTCTTTTAGAGCTGTCTGATATAAAGCTGGAACTCAATTTTCACAGTATTCTCAATGTACTAAAAAGAAGAATTAAAGCCATGCAAAGTTCAAGCCCAAACCTTATAGCCCAAGTCATTGACTACTTTGAGTCTGAGATCTGGGAGAAACTGGGAACAAAGTTCAAGAGTACTGAAGTCCTCATTAAGACTAATATACAAAAAAAATATCAATTTTCTTGACACTCCTACAATTTGCTGCACTCTGCCCAACACTGTCAATGAACACAACACTGTCTTTGGGATTTAACCTGTAGAAATTACTCATACATGTGAACTTATTCTCCAATTCATATTTATGTAGAAATAGAATTAATCAGTCAACGTTTAAGATATGAAAACCTTTTTCTCACAAGTGCAGCAGTGGGGAAGTGAGAGTCAGAAGATAAGTAGCTGTTCATCCAAAAAAAGATCATAAAGGTTAAACATGTCCAGCTGAGCCTCACACATAGAAATACAAAGCCAGTTGTCTAACACATGATAGTTAAGAAAATTCATGCCCCTTTTCTTGTGGCCATCACACAAAGTAGCTGACCCATGTGCATTGATCTGCCCTTTTTCCACTACAAAATGCACAAGATGAATATGCTTTTAGCTGACCATTTTTAAGCTCCACAGCCCACTACTAAGGAAAATGTACTTCTTGTCTGTAGAGCAAATGGTTATCATACAAGGACTAAAGGCAGGAGCTGGCTTAAGATAGAATTCCCTGACCCCTCCCAGAAAATACCCATCAAGAAAACGCAGAACCATGATTACACAAAATTGCCACACTTTTCCCACTTAGTCAAATCACAGCATCAGTCATGAACTCCCCAAACTGGATCTTCTTGCAGTTGTTAAGGTTTTACAGAACATATTATACTGCCATGGCAGATTATGTTGGTAAGGCTTCTTAAGCAGCTGCTAGTGTGGATTTATCCCAGGTATGCAGGATCAAAAGGGCAGCTTTGCAATACAGGGGAGGAAAATGGCTACTGGATAAATGGGACAACAGCACATTTGACAGCTAATGCAAAAGCTCTTGAAAATTTCCTTGGTCCCTGTCTCCTAAAAAGGAGATGATGGTCCCTTTCATTCCTGTTTTCTACACCTTCTCTCTGCTGTCCTACCCTGGCTCAATTTCACCTTTTCTGCCCATTCTCTAGTTTTTCCATCTGTCCTTTCCCTCTCATCTTCTCTCATAAAGCAATTGCCCTTGTTTTTCTCCTTTATTTACTTTCCAGCCCGCGAACAGCAGCAGTGGTGGCTGCTTTGCAGGCTGTGACTCCACTCCCTGTCTTCATTTTCCTCCCAGCTCAGGCTCAGCAGTTCCGCCTCAGTGCTGCTCTCCCGAGACTCCCACAGCAAAGAGCAGCCTCAGCTCTCACCTCTCAAGCCTCAGTAGGTTAAGGAAGATCATGGACGGGAGGCAAGTGGCTACTGGAAGGGGAAAAACATGTCATACCCACTTCAGTCAGCCATTTCGAAGGTCATGGCGAATCCTCTCCTCTGCCTGCAAACTTGGAGCTGTCACTGGTATTGTGAATGTGTCCCTCCTCTGAATGAGGGACTCATATTCCCTGCAAGCCACTACTTCCTTAAAATAGGACCAAGAGAATGAGTAAGCTCAGCAAGGAGAAATAAAAAAGTTAGAGGAGCAGTCAAGCTCTCAGCCAGCACGTGCTGACAATGAGAATAAAAGAGGGGAATGGCAGACCAACCACATGCTAAATGTCTCACTTAAGTACCTCAATCCCTAAAGAAAAGGTATGATAAGAAAAGGCTCTATCAGCTCAGGTCTCCCCCCTCCAAGGGCCTTTATCCCATTATAGACAAAATAACTGAGAACACTGTACTGCCAGTAGACACCTGGCTGTGTCCATGGTGGGAGGGCACACTCAGCCACCTTTCTTATCATGACAAGACCAAGACACACAGCTATAAGCCAGGCATTGCACAATCAATATATAAAAAGAGATCTTGTTCCAAAGAACATGTAACCAAAATATAAAGCAGGACACTGCAGAAATACACAGAGAGAAGAGTGCATACCAGACTGATCCCTTTTCCATATAGTGGTTTGTTTTCCCTTCATTATTTTATCCTTATTATTTCAGTTGATACTAGAATAATGATAAAACTCATTGGCAATGTGATCACCTCCTCTACCCATAGATTTACTCTTAAAATTATCCTCCCTTGCATATAGCTTACACAGCTCATCCATGTAGCATACCTACTGCTGGCAGGTATATCCCTACTCTCTCATGGGCAATTCCTGATGCCAATTTATTGTGTTCTGTCTTGGCTTTAATGAAAACTCCTGGTACTCAATACACTGGGGACAGGGGAGGAGAGGCAGGCAGAGAACATGTCAAGTATGTCTTAAGCTGAAGGCCAAAAACACACCCAAATAGAATCAGTGACTGCTAGTGGGAACCATGCCCAGAGTGACCCACTCCCTGCTCCAAACCAAGAGCAGAGCCAGTGCTGGAGTATACTAGCTCAGTCTCAGCTGCATCTTTACTGTCCATGCTGTCTCCAACACAATATAACAGGCTCTACACCTCAGGGAAACTTTCACATTCCATTAGTCTGTCAAGTTCAAAACAGTGTTCTGGAGCTCACAAGGTGTGAGCTATAATCTAGACCTTGGAGATTTCTCACACATAGCAGAACAAGGTCAGAATTATTAATTCCCGAAACTACCCTGAATTTCTTGAAAATGTATGAAGTAACTCAAACCAGTCTTCTCAATCACTGTCATCATCACCATCTCTTCTTAGAGGTTCCCCTATCCAGCTGCTGACCAAAAATGCATTGCTACTCAGGACAAATACCTCATAAGTTTCCCAACAGCAAACCATATATTGGCCAAGTTCATAGCCAGCACCACTTTCAACTACTTGAGCAGCTCTCCTGGCAAAATCCTGTTCTCAAATCCAGCACTGGAATCACTTTATCCTAAGGAAATTAACACAAAAAAGATTGAAATGTAAGAAAAGGGGAGAGAAGCAAACAAGCAGAGCCAGTCAAAATTATCATGGACAAAGGACAGTCTCAAAAAAGGAGTAAATCAACCATGTCGAACACCTTTTCTCCTAATCAGACAAGAACACCCTCATCATCTGGGGAGAAGGCACACAGCCAAAAGCAATCCAGAGACAGAAAAAGGTTAAGATACTGAAGCAGTCAAAACAGTAGCAGGCATTTGAACAGTTTTGGCCAAGTCATTATATATTATAGAAAGGTGTCCTTAAGAGAACTATGGATCCTACCTCCATCTTTTTAAAACAGTGAACTGCCTTCACACTTATCCCTAAATTTTCAAAACAAAGTGAACTTGAAAATTCAAGTCTCAAGTACTTAGCCTATGCCCTTTCATACTGGTTGGGTAAAATCCCAAAACGAATTACTTCAGATAATTCTTTGTTATTGAGGTCAATGGTGCTAAGATTTTACTCCTAGCATCTTTAGAAGTTTCTTACTATCCTATCTTATTTCACATCCCTAAAATTTGTGTTTCTCTGCTTTATTTTGTCTATAATAGACATTAACTGTATAACTGTCATATATTTGTATCTCCTTCTTTTTGCAGTATTGCATAGCTCTGACAAGCATCAGCAGAGCTCTGTGGGCCCCTCACACTAGGACAGAAAGGAAATGCTCAGGGTTGTGTCACAGTGGCAGAAAGACACTTCCCACTGAACTCAAATCAAGAGGATTTATAAATAAAGACTGACATGTGTTGACAGAGATGCAAATAATTGGAATTTCAGAACCTATACCTGGCCCGTGGCAAATGCTAAATAAATTTTCATCAAGAGTTCACCAACATCTCCTGGACATTAAAAACAAAAGGATGAGGGACACATGTCATTTATCACACTTTTAGGCCCATATTCTGTCAGGCTAGGCACCAGACAGAGTAGGACAAAAAGATGGTCTTTGCTCCATACAGCTTTAATCTCTCATTAATGTTTTGGGGACACATGGCCTGTTTCCCTCCTCTGTAATAGGGACAGGGACTATTTCCAGTAATAGGCCCAAAAAGACTGACCAATCTGAGACCTATGGACAGCACTAACAGGAACCAATGTAAGCCTTCCTCCCACTACAGAGAAAACAAAGTCAAAGTTGTTCCTTCCCAAGGGAAAAAGAGAAAGAATGTAGAGACAGGCACAAGCCCTGCAAAAACAAGCCTGCTTCTGTCATAGCTGCCAGACACACTGGAGCAGATGCTGGGGAACACACGACTCCTGGCAAGGGTTGGCAGCAGTTGTGGCAGTATCTCCCTTGGTCTCCCCATGTGCACTGAATTCTGCCCCAGGACTGGCAGCCTGGCTTTCCCAGGCACTGCCAGGGGCACAGAGCTGCTGTACTGTTTCCCAGCACCCCTGCCCCACAGAATGTCACACTGACTCGACTCAGTCCTACTCCATGGCCACAAATAGAGCAGTCCTTCAGGACAGAGACAGCTCTCCACACACAGTCACGAGTTTCACACTCAGGCAACGCAATCATTAAGTATGCACCAATTAGATAATGTGACATCAAAAGCGAGGGCTCAGACATGAGCAATATGAGGGATGAATAAGCTGAAGGGACTGATTTATAGAAACATTATCAGGAGGTAGTTTTTCTGCTTCTTGCTTAAATTTGTCTTGAAAAACAGGATTATATAAGCCAATAGCAATATACAGTACAACTTTTGTTGTACTGACTTTTCTGACTTTTGAGTCCAAAATTAGACCCAAACTTTTCAAGGTTGCCCCTGAAAAATTATTATAGCTCTGTGTCCAAAAGACAGTTGGATAGCTCGGAAGTGACTTGTGCTGGCAATTATCTTGACTACTAGGAGGAACTACTTGCCCAGACTATACATGAAAAATATTTGAATATTGACCCAAAAATGCTCCATTATTTTATTCCTAAACAGCTCCATCCAATTATTTAGTTTCAAGAAGAGCCTTCATTAAAAGTGCTGAAAATAATACATTATTAGGCTATATAATTTTGTGTCATAAATTCAGCCTCCTATGAATTTACTTCTTCACATTGTGATGAGCAAACTACAGTTTTTACAAGGGTTTTTTTTTTAGGTTTTTAAATTTGTGTCAGGTAAAAAAATATTTCCTTTGTCAAGACACATAGTTATCCCTCATTCTCCAAATTTCACCCGAAATAATTGAGGTTTTCTAATAGAAAACCTTCTGTGGAAATTGATCAGGATTGGAAAGGGATCTTATTTGCTTTTCAAATTCATCATTGGTTTGAAGAAACAGAAAAGATAACAGCATTTGTCAAGCAATGATTTACATTTTCAGAGCCAAATCTTCATCTGTAGGTGCTCAACAAAATGAATTACACTGATTTACACAGTGGAGTCTTTGGTCTAGGTTTGATTAAGAATAGAAGTTGATCCTGTATTGCCATACACTAAACTACAGAGAAAACAGGGGGTCTATTGTTAGTCCAAGCCCCTAAAAAGGTACAAATTACTGACACCTCTTACAATCATGCCATTCAATTGCCTGTGGCACATTTGCCCTTCCATACTCAACACATCATGTGACAATTCATGGCTCTATGACACTGAACCAAGAAGTAAAACCATGAACGTAGTCAGAGTTGCACTGGTGTAAAAGCTCTCTTGAGAGAGCAGGGCCTTGTGGTTTTCTCCTCTTTCACCTTGCATCATACTAAATTGATTCAGAAAACAGTTCATCTGAAAAAAAATACCTACCAACAATTTATTTTAAATGAACACTTGCAGCCAGATCCCCCATCTCCATTGGCATGCCATTGTCTCAAATCACAAAAGGCAGGGAAAGCAAAATTGAAAATTGATCTCTCTGTGGCCACGTAGACGAGAAGAGTGATTTCCTAGCTGTGATTTTAAATAACTCTTTCTTCTCTCCCTTCTACCCCCCTCCCCATACACATTTACATTTCTTCTCCTGTATTCTCCATTCTCCTGTCAAACAGGAACAAAGACTTCTACCATCTCACTCTCTTTCCCCAGCTTTCTCATCAATATTCTATTATCAAACAAGGCTTTAGGTCTTTTTTCCTCTTTAAATCAATAAGAAGCAAAGCAGTAAAAGGGGAAAAATTAAAATCACCAGCAGATAAAGGATCTTTTAAAAATGGTAATCCCTGCTAAACACTGACAGCTCACTGCTACTGTTCTGTTTAGTCCCATGCTATCATAAAGGTAAACTATCTGCACCTATCTGCCAAAGACACCTGAGACAGGAGAGAAAACAAGAATAAAACTTTCAGAATTGGTTTTCATATGGATGGTTGTCACCTGAAATTTGGAAGAGCAAGAGTTTGTAATGCCTGACCTCTGGGTGAAGATAACACTGAGGAAGCCCCATGAATACATGTCATTGAAACCCACCTAAGGTCCCAGCTGGAAGCAAGGGTAGCCAAGCTAGCCTTGTACCTTTTCTGATATTGAAGTGCTTCTGCTTCTCTCCCACCAATACATCCATGCATGATGCAGATATGTTTCAGCTGTGCTGCTATACATATACAGGAATGTTTATGTGTGCATATATATATACACACACACACACACACAGACACATCAAATTATTCCATACCTAACACTTTCAAATGTATTGTCACACACTTTTACCAAAAACACCCTTAAATTATTTAGCACAGCAGCAGATGCAAAAGATAAGGAGAGACAGAGGAAGCAATCTGGGTGTGTCTGATGTCAAGACTGCTGACAAGAAACAGCATTCTTCTTACGCCATATTCCTGTACTACTATTGCTAGTACTTCTACATGATCAAAGGACCTTCAAGAGTCACAGCTGGACAGATACACCATGTCAGTGGAAGGAAACAGCAGTAAACAGTCCCACTACAGTCAGCAGTTCATTTCTTTTTCAGGAATAGCTTTTAGAACTAGAAACTACAGTCAAACAAAAATAAAGCAAAGAAAATAAGAAATCACTCAGTTTTGACTGAAATAGTTTTACGTCTTTGGGCAGCATACATTGTTCCTCTTCTGCCTGCCTTATAAGTATCCCTAATATTAGAAAAACTACATTTTGTCATTACCTTTTAACAGAGTAAAATTATTCAAGGGAAAAAACGGTGAGTCAAACAGGAGGCCTCTAAAGATAGTATTTGTATCAGCAGGACAAAACTCGGATGACTCAGGAGAGAGCACATCTCCTGAGAAGTTGTCACCAATCAACTCCACACCTTGCTAGAGAACATTATGATGTCACACAAGGTGGATTCTGCATTTCTGTTTAAGCACAGAGTCCTCAAGCATTTACAATGAACAAATGCTTCTTTTCCCTCCGTACTGCTGTAGAGCACAGTGTGTTCTTTCCCCTTGGTGGTGAAATGTTTCTCAGGTATGAGGAGAATACTGCATAAATGTCTTGTAAAACACTTTGGATCTATGTGTGCCATAGAGGAAAATCTTGAATTCTTCTTTAAAATATGCAGTTAATTTGACATGTTTACTTGGAACAGGAAGATAAGAAGGGACACCAGAACTTGGGGAAAATGTCCATTTACATTGCTCAATGATTCTAAGCAAAATCACCAAAACCAGAACTGCAATTCTGGTTTAAAACTTCACTCCATGCCTATAGTGAAGAAATACCCTCATCTTTTCTAGTCTCCCAGATTTTCCCCAAAAATTGACAGCTACCCATGAGGCCAAAGCTAGGGTTTTTCCTCAGAAGTTGTCCTACTGTTTTACATTCACTCTCCCCTTTGCTTTCTTGTACAGCTAGCAAAACCAGAGACTTTCTTTTTCTCATCTAGCAGCATATGGCTACAGAAATTCTCCATAAACCTTTCAGAATCATCTCTAGTAACTTCTGTGTTAAGCAGCTATATTTGACAGAAGAGCCAACTAGAACTCAGGAACCAAAGAATTCTGTTACACAGTGAATAATAGGTAAAGAAAGTAAAGCCAGAAATTATTTGAAAAATCTCAGTTCAGGAAAAAAAAAAAAAGGCAAGCTGAAATAAAGTCAAGCAATATGTACCAATGGTGAACTACAGAACAGTGTCCTCAATTAATGGCTTCTGTCCCTCTCCCCTAGGGCTTGGCATGCTATTTCAGCAGCTCCACCAGCAGTCATAATCAAGCATACCCTCACTTCAGCACAGGACTGCTGTCTTGACAACTGCTGATGGCCTTAATAATGGCTGTCTGCATCCATGCTGACATCTAGGAGGCTTTTGGGAAGACACACTGGATGTCAGCTCACAAAACTGCTTTCTTGCAGAGCAAGCAAGTTTAGTCCCAGGAGCAGCTTTGAGCTCACACTTAGGAATATTAGAACATATTCAGAAATGGCTCTCCCCAAAATACAGTGTAAGGAACAGTCAGGTGGAGACAGAACGTATGAATAGAGGAGGAGATACTGTAGACCAAATACTCATGGATCCACAATAATAGGAATACAACCCTATATATAGGGGTTGTATATAGTTGTATTCCCTATATATAGGGAATACAGCTCAGCACACAAACACCCATAAATAAGCTAAAGACAGCCCATCCAACATTTCCAAATAAACAAATCTGGGAGCAGTGTGCATGGCAATAGAAATATGAGTCCTAAGGAGTCACAAGCTGACAGGCTACCTCTGTGTGCACAGCCCAAAAAGCAAAACAGCAAAGTGCACTCAAAGATTGTAAATAACATGCCGGAAATAAATGAACAACGTGACACATTGAGAAGGAAAAAGCATGGCAGCAGAAACAAAAATTCACTTTATAACTCCCAAAAGGAAATCATAGATTCATAGAACGGTTTGAGTTGGAAAGGACCTGAAAAGATCATCTAGTTGGAGCCCAAATGCTAAGGATGGGGCACCTTCCACTAGAATCAGGTTGCTCAGAGCTCCAACTAGATTGGCACTGAACACTTCCAGGGATGAGGCATTCTCAGCTTCTCTGGGCAACCTGTTACAGTGTGTCACCGCCCTTAAAGAATTTCTTCCTAATATCTAAGCTACATTTATCCTGTTTCAGTTCAAAGCCATTCCTCCTTGCCCTATCACAACATGACCTTGTAAAAAATTTTCTCCAGTTTCTCTGTAGGCCCTCTTCAGGTACTGGAAAGTGATATAGGGTCACTCTGGACCCTTCTTTATTCCAGGCTGAACAATCCCAGCTCTCTCAGCCTTTTTTCATAGGAGAGCTACTCCAGTTTTCTGACCATTTTTGTGGCCCTCCTCTGGAATCATTCCAGCAGGGCCACATCCTTTCTATGCTGGGGACCTCACAGCGGGAGGCAGAACCACAGGAAGGCTCTTCATGAGCCGAGTAGAGGGGGACAATCAACTACTTCAGGCTGCTGGCCACACCTCTTTGGATGCCTTCCAGGATACAGCTGGTAAGGTTGGGGAAGAAAACTATTTTCTTAAGAAGAAAGACTGAAAGGAGACAAATTCCTCAAGAGTTTCCTCATCTCACTTTTTTTTTTTTTAATTTCTCTTTTATGAAGGCAAAAGAAAGTATCTTCCTATTCCACTGAAAGAAAAACAGATTCAGATATCTGCATCTGTGGCTGGAAGCTGCCAAGCAAAGATGTGTCTATATTTTTACTACTGAACAAGGATCCATCAAACAATCAGATGAAAGAGGGTGTCCAAAGGGCCAGAAACTGAATGCAGACAGATTAAATGGCCAGAATTTGTCACTCACCTCCCTTAGACTCCAAGCCTCATGGGAAAGCAAAAGGAAAAGAGGCCAGTAACCATGGGTTACCACTCAGGTTAATCTCAGATGGGGAGGGGAAAACGCTTCTCAAGATTAATAGCTAAAGTACTCAGGGATTAGAGATTAGGAGGAGAATCCTGTTTGCTAGGATTAAAAGGGCTGCATTCACATGAAAACCCCAACCAGTGAATTGCCTCCAGCGAAACAGTGGGTTTTATTATTATAATTATTATTTTATTCTCCTCCAATAAATGAAAAACATCAGCAGGAGGGCAGCAAAATCCATCAAAGGTTTAGAAAACAAAATCTCTGAGGAAAGGTCAAGGGAATGCAGTCAAGATAAAAATCACATATTAAAAACAAAAATCAGCCCATGTTATTAGTAGCACAGAAGATTATAAAGAAGGAGAGATTTTAAAAAATGAAATCAACTTCACTTCCCAGAAACCATGTGGTGTAGTCTATTTCTTTGCCCTTGGCTTAGCTGAAGGCAGGTGAAATATGACAAAACTTACCCAGTTTGCATATAACGAAGGTACAATTTAAACATCCCATGGCTGGTATTTTCTGGAGTGCTAAATAAGAGCTTCATTTTGACATTTACTCTTAATTGCTTTTCAATGACACGTGATTAAGGTACCTAATGAAAGCGTACAGGAGGGAACAGAAAAAGAATAGGACTATGCCCTATCAGATGGGGTTAACATAGAGGGGAAAGACATAAATCCACATCATCAAAGCAGGCATTCAAAAATTTAGTTAAGCAGCCTTTTCAGAAACTATTTTCAGTGATGGAACAAGGAAAAAACTTGGATCCACCACAATGAAATTGTCTGAACTAGACTCCACTTGACTTGATCCTTGTACAAGCAACAATATTCAGTCTGGATAAGGTCAACGTAACTGCAAGCCAGCTCATGAGGTCAGCAAGGAGAGGCAAGACCATAACACTGCCCTGTAAGCAAGGACCACACGACTGAGTGACGTGCGACTGCAAAGTACATTCCTCCCTTCCAGCCCGGTGCCACAGGCCCTTCACATAACCAGATCTTCTCTGTAGTCCTGTGTCAAAAATGCCCTGTCAGGAGACTTGGCACCAGTGTTCTTGAGCACTGAGGAAGAACTGGGAAATCTGATTACTCCAGCACACTTGGCCTTTCTGGTTCACAAAAACTGCAAAACTGCCATATCACCACACAAAAGAAAGCCCAGGAGGTCACTGGTAATAATGCCATTCCCAACAAAAGCCATACAGAAACAAGGATTGTAACAGGAAGGAAAATAAAGATATTTTTAAACATATGTGCTTGGCCATTTAAAAGGGACATTTAACTGCAGAACAGACCAGAATGTCCTCAGCTTGCTTTAACAGGGAGCTGCAAAACCATCTGCATATCTGTCCCTCAAATCACAGGCACAGGCATAGAGGAGAAACTGGCTCCACCTTTTACTGGGCAAGATCTCAAGGAGGAAGCTTTTTCTGTTGCAGGTTATTTGGAAAATTTATTAAAAAGGCAATTTTCAAAGCCAGCCTTTACTTTGTCTGATGCCAGATGCTGTCATTGCCAGACTTTCAGCCATCACTTGCAAAGGATTCCCAAGGGACCAAAGCTCAGGAGGGTGGGGCACCACCCAGCACAGGAAATCACACAGTTTTCCACTATTTATTCCTCTGAATGAACCCTGGTCCTTTGGGGCTCCCAAGGCCAGTAAGCTGTAAGCAGGTGGAGATCAAGTTGATTCATGGGGAAAGCAAAGTGCAAGCACAGCACAGGCTGACACGCAGATTGAACTACTCACATACTGGAAGCACCACTGCCTCCTCCCACCTTACCTGCATCTGCGTCTCTTCTCTTTTCAACCTGCTATTTTTGGAAACTAGATGACTCACCTCCCTGATGAAGCCAGGTCTACTTGGCTCTGCGCCCTGACACCTTTCTGTACAGGACAGAAATGAAATTTGCTTGAACCTCTCCTTCCACACTCAGGTAAGCCAACCATGTCTGCACAGAATGATAGCAATGCCACTTGGCTAGCACCAGCAACATTTCTGTGTGAGCAAGGAATGCAAACACTGAGCTTTAGAGAGACTGTATATCAGAGTCACAGTCTACTTGCTTGCTTTTCACTGAGAAACAGACACTCAAAGGTAACACATGGTCTAGGAAGGAACAAAGTGATGAGGAACCTGTAGTGAAATAGAGTAGAAAGCAAAAGCAAATATATGATGCATACATAAACGACCAAGGCAAACAAAATTCCTTCCTACTGTTCATCTATAGCAAGTCCTATCTCAAACACTAATTCTGAATACTACAACTTACGGCCTAAGAAAGAAAAAAACCGGAAAAGATGGGGAAATCACAGGAATAAGGAATTACTAAATACTAAGAATGAGCCAGCTTTTAAAAAAGCAAACAAAACAAAACAAAACAAAAAAACAA
>VWZN01002273.1:297955-313801 GCA_013396955.1 Regulus satrapa | reverse complement strand
AAAAAAAAAAACCAAAAACAAAACAGTGAAGATGAGGAGATATGACGGATGTGCATATTTCCAGGGAAAGTGGAACCAGAAAGGGTATGCTCCATTGCTAAAGGGAGAAACAAGACGATAAAATACTTTAAAACTTCAGTTTACCAACATCGTGCTACTCCCTTGCAAATAATCTCTCACTCTCCTCTCCTTAGTCTGCTTTCACAACTATTTCTGTCCTATCCTTACAGGTAGTGCCTCCCCACTGCTACACACAACTGTTGAGTCATGTCTTAGTTACCCTGTAAATCAATACTTGGTCCCACCTGTGCCACTTCCCTTCCTTCAAACACTCATTCCCCTCTTTCCTTGCAATACTGATTTCTAGTACAGGTTAGAGATTAAGTTCTCCATTACAATATACTACATTTCCCATAAGAAATAGGATTTTTAAAAGCCACAATCAACCATGTTCTACTGTACAGTAGAAACAGCTCTGCTGCCCTTCAGCCACAACAGGGAGAACACAGGACCTCCTTCTGATGCAGGCTGAAGATTCACTCTTGGAGACTAATGGCTTCAAAGACAAAGACACATCAACTACTGGTTCTTTGGTAGCAAATACGAATTTTAGTATCCAGATTTTTAGGATCATGTTCCACAGATAGAACAGCTACTTCAGAGCTCAGATTAAACTGAAAAACTGATGGTGGACAGTAGTGTGAACGGTGTTATTCTTGCAGTTAATAACACAAGCATACACTGCTACAATGCCTTCAGTCACTGGCTTGTAGAAGATCATCACAATGAAAGCCAATGCACCGCTATTGCCCACTGGTACAGCTGTGACAGACAAAGCACCAGCACATCAGAGGGCAGCAGCAAAACTACATTCCCTGGCAAAGGTACATCAGTCTTAATATAGCCTTGTGCTATAAAAACACACAGAAATTTTACTGTGAATGGGGAGCTGCCCTGTCCACCATAATCACATCATTTGGAAAGACCAAGAAAGACAGGAAAATGAGAATCAGTTCCTGAAAAGAATAAACAAAGCATTAAAATTAGAAAAAAAATTAAAAATTAAAAAAAAAACCAAACACCCACAGCCAAAAAACCCCATCTCCTTTCAAATGAAATCATCTAAATAGAAAAAGCAGTAGACAGCAGAGCTTGATGTGTTTGGCTGAGGAAAAAGTTATTTACAGCAAGGTCTGGCCTCTCACTGCCACCATGTAATTCCAGGCAATTGCACTTTCAAATAGATCTTTTCGGAGAAAATCAACAGTGGCTTCACTTTCAATCTACTGGAAAATGAAGTCCTGCAAATGTGTTACGTAAAGCTGCAGCAGAAAGAGCAATGCGCACATAGGCACATGCTCTCAAGTGGAGGTTGGTGGGCTCAAGTACTCAACTCTGCCAGGCCCACGTTACATCATTTCCCAGCTCTCACATCATGCTCTGGATTTCCTGTAACTAATGATGCCAGTCAGATACTGTGGCAGTGACCAGTTTCCATTGACTGAATCCTACTGCCTGGATCAGTCCCATCTCTCCAGGTCCAAGGAGAAGTGGCATCTCTAAGGTTCAAAAAAGCTGTAAGCCCCCTGAGCAAGGCCCTCAGCCATGAAATACACAGTCTTGTGAAGCAAAGGATCATCCCAAAATTCACCACTGATTACAGCCCATATAATTATGCCCCACTGTCATCTTCATTCAACATCAATATCTGCCCAAATGTCTACAAGGCTGTTTCCCAAGTGTGCAGTGAGCAGTACTGCCCCATCAGCACATCTGCAGCTCTGCACTCCTGCAGAGATCCTGTCCCACCAGTATCTTGTCATTCAAGAGCAACAGACACTAGGTTTTGAATATTTCATGTCATTGACAGCATAACAAATACTGTAGAAAAATCATCCCTGACAGTTAATACAAATACTCAGAAAAACTTCAGAAGGGTGACAATTGAAAACAAAACGCACATCTTCATGCATAGAGGGCTGGGGGCTGCATCATTTCAACAACATGGGAACACAAGGGTAGCTCAGTCAGACTCCACATATCCCACCATCACAAGCTCTTACTGTGTGTCACCCTCTTCCCCACCCCCGTGCATACACACACGTGTAGACACACGTGCCGGCCCCAATATCTATTTCAAACAAAGGCCAAAGAGAAATAAAATTTCTGAGCAAGTCAGAGGGATGGAAAGCAGAAGGCAAGCCTAGGCTTTGAAGTACCTCAAACTAGCTCACATACCAGTACCTTGTGAACCCAGCAAAAGAAAAAGGTTAAACTCCCATTATACATTCAATCAGGAATAATTTTGAACTAATATTTCCCTTCATTCAAAACACTGAGAAATTACAAGAGACAAAACTGAAATGAGTAATTCTACAACAAGCTAATCTTAAGACAAATATGAACAACCCTTGTTGTTTTAGGAATATTGGAGCATAGGTTTGGAAACACCTGGGTCATTGAGTAGGTTCTGCAAAACACCCAACCACATATTTCAGTGTGTGGCTCAAGCTTCCCAGCAAACCTATTCCGCTCATGCCAAAGCACCAAAGGCCACAAAACATCTTCAGCACCTTACAGCAAACCACTTGCAAAAAACTAAAGCTTGCCACTGTCATACAGAAGATCAGTGGAGATTCAGGATCCTGTCCCCGCAAGTGCCCCACCTCTCTCTCACAGAGATTATATGAAAGAGAAGTCTCTTATAATCTCCTGAAACAAACCATGACTGTTTCCACAGTGGAAGGTGATAAAAAAAGAACCAAAGCCTGACAATCTGACCAGAAGAAATTGCATTTTCTCTCCCCAAATCTGGCCGTTGCTTTAATCCTGACATCGTGAAGGGGACATGAAATCAGGCATCTGGGATAATGCAGTAACAATGGGAGTGCTGAGAGGCTTGGTGCAGCCTGCAGGCTATCTCTAACTGAATCTAATCTGCACTGTTCCAGAGAAAGATGGAAAAATTATCAGGCAGAAGCCTATTTGCACAAAGGTGGAAAACATTCCCTGCCCTTTCTAGGCAACTGGTCTAGGAAAGCTTCTTTATAGGATCAAGCTGACTGCAAAGCACCAGATATACTTTTAACTTGTCACTGCTGACACCCATGAGCAGCAATGTCTGTCCACTGGTTATTCCTGCTGCAGCATAGAAAACAAAAACTCAACATAATGAAGTAAATACAAAAGGAGTTCCCAGGCAGAAAACACTGTAATTTTTCTAAGGAAGTGGAGGACTATTTAAAAAATAAAAATTCAAAACCAAAACAAAACAAAAACAAAAAAAACTAGCAACAGCAATTGCACCATGGGGCTTGCTTGCTATTTCAGTGGCACATACACAGTGACTTAAGACTTCACAGAAACAGCAGGGAGGAGAATTCAGGATCTTCTCCAAAACTACATGCCTCTGCCACCCACATATCAGAGGAAGCCTTACTATTTTTTTTTTCCTTTCTTTTTTTAGCTCTATAACAGACTTACAACTCAGTGCACGTAGCCCAGCTTTTCTGAGAGCCTCCACTAGAGGACTTCTCTTCCCAGGAGCCATTAGTCAGATTACAAAGCAATAGGTGTTTCAAGACAAACCCTCTCCTTCCACACTGAGCCTCCCACAGGTGAAAGTGGTACCAAAACAAACAGTGATACACCCTACACGTGCATGTACACTCCCCTGAACCCAAAAGGCTTTAATTCATTAATTGGCACACACCCAGCATTTTGTGTGATTTACCAAAACCACCAACAGTGTAACAGAGGGAACCTGCCACTGTGCAATGAACAAGCCACCAGCCCTTTCTGGAGCAGCACTGGGAAAGAGCGTCAGGCCCCTCAGACAGTAACAGCTCTGCCTAGCACTAGTTTGTTCAGATTTCTGATCCCTTCCTTCCCCATGCCCTTGCCCTCCCCCTGCTGCCTGTAGAGCACTGCCATCCCCCAGGCCCTGCTGCCTCTCTGCCAGGCTCTTAACCCCCAACACTCTGAAACAAGGGAGCCCAAACAATATGGGCCTTGGGGAATAGCTGACAGCTTTATCTCCTGAGCCACGCTACCTCCTGCAGCCTGTGCACAAATGAGATAACATCCTCCTGCTTCTGAAGGGTGTTCCTATTAATCTTATGACTAAATATCCTCAAAAACATTATTCAGAGAAAGTGTTCTAAGATAAATTAATTTGAAACAATTTATGGCCATAGACTGAACCACTACATCACTGGGCACACAGGGAAGTGCTATTTCATTTGTTGCCATCCTAAACAAAGACACAGACCATCTTCACATGAAAACACGCTTCTAAGCACACTGAGCACGGCTTTTCTAGAAGTAACGCATACAGACCTATAATTAAGTATCTAATGCATCATCATAGAGCACTAAACCTGTACCCTACACAGTGAAGGCCATGACATTTACAGCATTCAGAAAATCCAGACAATCAATTTGGTACACTAAGCTGCAATAACATAAGCCAAAACCGAGCAAGAGTAGCAATGAACAGATTACTATTTTTAAGAAGTTTCTATTATATAGGTTCAGGAAAGCATATAATTGAAGGCTACAAATCAAATCACAAGCACCATCCTTGTATCCCGCTTTCCAGCTCCCCCTTCTCTGAAGGAAACATTCAGCAGCACTGCCCGGATGTTACATTTGCATTTTATTCAGTGTCCAGATCCAAGTGCCAGATAATCACCATATTCAGTTTTTACAGAAAGGTTAAAACCTTAATGGCCTGAATCATCAGAGCATTACTTCAGTCTGATTCTAATGTAAGCCTAATGCTTTTAGCAGTTGCACTGGGGGAAAATCAGTGACGTGACTGCAAAACTGAATGGCCTAAGCATCTTATACAACTGTTATCTCTGTTCTAGTGAAAGTGATATAGAAACAGAAAGATGTAGGAAAAGCTTGTCTCAAGACACACTACAAGCTAGTTAGAGAGACATAAACAAACCCTGCCAGCCTTTGGACACCAAGTCACATCTACTGGATCAATTTTTGGAAAAAACCCTTTTCTCAAAACTACGCAAAATAAAAACCTGAAGTGATTGCTTTTCTTTCCCTTTCCTGCTACTACTGCTACCACCTGGCCCATCTGGAAAGCAGCTGCTCACTGCCTAAACACTGGTACTCAGTTTGGATATCACTGATTCATATTGGAGGACAAAAATCCCTGGGACAACAGGGAAAGAAGATCTCCACGCTCTAGAGTACCAGTGCAGCTAAGACCCATCTAGTAAGCAGCATCAAACCCTGCTGCTTCTGTTGTTTTAAGACACTTGGCTCTGTAGCATGCTGTTTTGTACAAAAATCAACAACTAAACCAGATCCAGACTCCAGTAAACTACAGTCATCACAGTACATAAGCAGCATTTCTGCTGAAGCTGCCTAATTTCTGGCTGGGCATATCCCTAAGTAAGGCTGTGACAAAGTCACAGCGCCAGACACCTGCTTTTAACATTTTCATTTCTTCAGAAGGCAGGCTAGAAAGCATTTTGTGTGATGCTGATACCTGCCAGTGTGGTGAGGATAAGGAAGGGCAACTTCATTTGACATGAACAGTTCTGGATCCTGTTAGTTTGCCAGATAATACATGGACAGGAGAAGGAGACTCCCAAATGAGCGTTTAGATCAAAAGGTGTAGAAATAAGCATGGAAAAAGCTTACTCAGCTCTAGTTTCCAAGCAGAGGACTCAATCCTCACAAATATTTGCTCTACTAATGCCTTGTCAAGGCTTGCTTTACAAAGCAATAGTAACAAGATTTTTCTCTCTTCCCTTGGAAAAATTTATTAAAGTGAAATAAAATTTTGGCGAAGTAAAAAAAAATCTTCTTTCAAATTCTTCTCTGCATAATTTCACTCAGAAATGAATGCAGAATCCCTCTAAATGCTCTGAAGAAATGAAATAATAGCTAGTGTTGGTAAGTTTTTATTTTTTATACACTTAAAGCTCTCTAGGGAAAAAATGCTCTTGAGTAAACATCCTACATTACTTTTTTTGTATAAAATGAGCGAAAAACATTTTCGGATGCTTTTTTAATGCAAAAATGAGGCACAACTCAAAAACAAAATCCATGTAGCTACAGATATTTACAAAATATTTGCCACCATTGTGTGCAGCCACTAGAGCATGCTTTTGTCAGGTTATCTTGAGCTCATGTTACCTTTGATAATAGTGAATCCCGTACTGTTTCAAAAGTCATATAGTACATCCACCTTATCACAGAACAACCCATCAAGGTCAGAGAATTGGAGCTGGGAGACTTCACTACTCACGTATCTGAGACTTATATCAGAAGTGAGAACAAGCAACTTAAAAAAGCATGAACCAAGTTCTCTCTAAATCCAAGTACAAAGGAAAATGAGGTAAAAAAGCACCAAAACAATGTTAATTATAGTCAACATTTTAATCACAACCAAGCAAAGTATTTTGAAATTATTACTCTACCTGCAATCACATCTTGATCTCAATGCTAAGATATTATTTCTTTCACGACATTTTTGGGTTTATTTCCCATATATAATTCCATCCTCACTTTTTCATCTTATTTAGATGTATTCCTTCTGCAGAATAAATATCATCCTGGAAATGAAATACAGTGTGTCTTTATAGCTGAAATAGTTCCCAAGGAGCAGAAGAAGACTTTTCTCATCTGTGGAAAAGTTTCAGCAGCAGAGAGACTAACCAACCTATTTCTCTAATTGACAAATTACTGGTAATGTTCCCTACCCTCAACAAATGCTTTCAGAAATTAATTTCCTTCAGAAACAAATCAAAGCACTAATCAAATGACTTTTCTAACTTTTTTTTATTAACTCCTTAGGATTCATTCCCCAATTTGGGGTTGAAAGTAAGATGAAGGTTTTTCGGTAAAAAAGCTGTCTTAGAATATGGCCAGCTTAAATGGCCACAGAGCCAGGCAAGAATACAGAAGACATCTATCCTTTGAACTTATCCAAATTATGATATGTCTCAGTGCTTGAAGTAAACATACAAAAAAAAAAGCTATATTTCTCACACATATTTCTCATAACCACCAGATTAGAAGACCCCACAGAAAAGCCACTGCCTATTTAAAAAATCCTAAATAAACTCTGGTTTCATAACCACATTTCAGTTCAAACAACAACAGCTTTGCTGCAACAGATTTGTCTATATGTGTCCAATATATGCTTTTTTCTCTTTTATTATGAACTATATAAAAAATCTAAAACTCTCACATGCAATTATTACACAGATCTCTCTATACAGACAGTTCTATAGAGTATTTTGAATAGGTACTCAACATGTAAGCAATTATTTGTTAATACAGCCATGATTTGCACTTTCATGACCCTTTTAGGTCCTTGCAGACCACTCTGCATACTACATTTCACTAGACCTTGACACATATTTGACCAGAGGTGGCAACTCTTTAAGGCCATCTTTCTTAGAGGACAAGAACTCTCCATCCCAATGCATAGGAAATGAGGCAACATAGGCCAGAAAGTGGCATGGCTGAATAATATAAATGGTTCCGTTTGAAAATTGAACTCCTCAAACTAAAGCATAAAAAGGAAATGCACAGGCAGTGGAAGCAGGGACAGATGATCTGGGGAGAGTACAGGAATGTGTTTTGGATGTGTTAGGGATGGCATCAGGAAAACTGACTGACTTGGCAAGGGATGCAAAGAATAACAAGAAGTGATTCTATAAATACATAAGTCAGAAAAGGCCAAGGAGAGGGTACCCCCAAGATAATTTAGAAGGGAAAACTGGTGACATGAGATTTGGAGAAGGCTGAGGTACTCAATGAGTTCTTTGCCTCAATCTTGAAGGATATGGATCTCTTAGAGGAATTCCAGGAGGGCCACAAAAATTATCCAAGGGCTAGAGAATCCTCATGCAAGAGATGTCTCCAGGGAACCTTCCAGTACATAAAAGGGGCTTCTAAAAGAGAGAGAGAGAGAGCAGGTTTTTACACTAGCATATGGTGATAGGACAACCAGCTATGGTTTTAAACTACAAGTGGAGACATTTAGGGATTTAGGTTCAACGTCAGGATGAAGTTCTTTACTCAGAATCTAGTAAAGCACAGGAAGAGGCTGCTCAGGGCAGTCGTATATGCCAGTCACACTCAGTCACACTCCTGGAAGGGTTCAAGGACAGGTTGTATGGGGCTTTGGGTAACCGGATCTAGTGGAAACTATCCCTAAAGGGAGTCAGGGAGAACAGAGGGGTTTCAAACCCTCCTTGGGACCATAGACCAATCATTCTCTCCTCGAGCTTCAACTGTAAATTCCAGCAGCACCAAAATGGTGCCAAATCACTAACAAATCCATCCTCATGAACAACTGATCAGTGGGAATCTCTGCCTCCAAAGACCACCCTTATCAGACTGACCAACTACCATACTTGCCTGATTTGAGTGCAACAAATGCCACCTCCTTTTGATATTCCAGGTTTCCTTTTTGACTGAATTTTGACACATTATTTTTTACTCTTAAATGGAATATAAGGTAACACTCAGAATAGGAAAGCATCCTCCTTCACCAAATTCCCTCTCAAAACAGTGTTGGAAGTATTGGCTAGACCTACAGATGTTCGTGTTATTCTGGGATGGATAACCTCCAGAACTCTGATGTGGAAAGAACTGAAAGTTTCTAGAAGCATTTGCCTCTGAATCTGTAATAATCTAATACCTTTGCAGGGAAATACCCTGCTGCAGTAAAGAAACAGGGCAACATGGTATCAGTTCTCTAATCTTAAACAATGTCGATTGTAATTACTAGATTTTGCAGCATCCCTGGAGACATACCTGAAACAGACAAAAAGTAAAGGATTTCCCAAAATGCTTTTTAAAAATCTCACAAGCATCAAAGTTAGTTAAGATATTTTGGCTGCTTTCCAACATCGGTAAGCATCTCCTTTGAAGCTACAATCAGATGAGAAATTTTTCTTCATTCCTGTACTTAACAACGCAAGTTGAATTAGCATGCTGTTAAATGACAAACATCAGTTTCAAGCTAAATAAATCCTCCCGTCTACACAATTCTCAAAGTACTTCAGGATCCTTCAGGATGAAAAATGTCTAAGAACAATCGTAGAATGTTACAATGAGTACTGCAATCTTTTGATTTATTCAATAATAAATTGATTTCTTCCCTAGAGCTGATTTTCACTTGTGCTAGTCTCCAATATCCTTCCTTGATGCAGCAGTAAAAGATTAAATTGCTCCCGGGGCTAAACTCCCAGATAGCCAAGTTCTCCAAGGATCAGCCTTTACTATCTTATCATTTAGTTCAATGGTTGGTCTTTGTAACATCTGGTACATTCTCTACCAGGTTCAACTGGTGGAGTCCCAAGACTGTATTCCCTTTGTTCAGCTCTAAAACTAACTTCTCCCTGTTTGTAACATCTCAGAGGGCTGCAGAGAATTCTCAGGTCTCCACTGGTGAGTGGGGGTTCATCTAATAGCTATGATGCACTGATAAATTGTGAACGAATAAACACAAAAGGAAGTAACATTATCACATCCACCTTATTTCAGCACAAGAAAGAACTCGGAAGCTTAAAGGAATTCAAACACAGCAGTGGAAGGAATTTTTCACCCTCCTTGACTCTGTACAATAGCAAATTCCTTCCAATCCATTCCTGAGAACTTCAAAAATGATAGTTTTTCTGGGCTTTTCTTCCTTCCTAGTTCTTAAATTCAGATTCCCAGAAATGGCTCCTTCACAGGGAATACCCTCTTATTTTGTGTGCAACTATCAGCATGCACCCTTTAGTGTCCTTGAATTATGTGGCCAAATTCACATACCCACCCTCAGGCAATGCTTAACCAAGCTGCACACTTTGCCATTTAAGCTTCTCATCAGCTACTTCATCTGCTCCCCTAGGCAGTGTAATGAAAGGCTCCCTTCTTGAGTTTACTTCTCAAGCATGGCACTGGCATGACTCCTCATTCTGGGAAGCACCAGGCCAACAGGGACCTACAGAATGGTCACATCTATAAGCTGTCCCAGGTTTATCAAGGGAACAAAAACGAAGGACAAGTACTGGGAAGTGGCCCTTCCTCAATAAAATACAACATTATCATCTAAAATATATATTAATAGTGATTTAAAAGAGTTGGCGTGTGACTTACCCTGCTATTTGGATTTGACACAGGGTAATGAGTATTGCTGGAGAGGGGAGAAGAAGAGCTAAATTACCCTTTTGACAGCTCCTGAAGAATGTTTTGGCTTGTTGGGTACTGATGCCTTGGAAGGGGTCTAAACACCTCGTTTCTCAACATACAGCACATTTCTCTAGCTGGCTACCATGAAAGTAGTATCCTAATATCGCATGCACTGGAATACAATAGAGAACCCTAAATAATCTCTGAAAAGGATGGGACTTGACATGGCACAGCGTGGCATCTTGTGGAGATACCAAATTAGGACTGGAAACAGACTGTGGCACTTCTGTAATCTTCCACCCAATAAATTTCACTAAATGGGTTTTGAACCCAGTTGGGCTGGATCTTTGGAGGGGCAAGGTTGCATGAGTGTGACATATATTTCATTAAAGTCAACAACTGCTTCATTCCCTGTTTGTTGCTCTATCTGACCCTTGCTCCTTGACAAACATACACATTCACTGAGTCAGAGAGCATATCTTTGTATTCCCATCATACCTGAGCACTGGAATCAACACTGTAAAATCAAAATGCTCTAAGTAATTCAGTGGAGCACTTCACACAACTCCATGCAAACAATTGAAGAAGACTTATTTGACCACTTATCCAATATTCTCTGTACCAGCCCCGCCAACCTAATCTCACTGGCTTTGCCAGTTATTTCATCACTGTTTCAGATAAAGCACCTGACTCCTTAGCAATGTAATGCAAAGGGTCTCACAGCTTGCAAAGGGACTTTTAGTATTTAAATGTATACTGCTATGCTCAGTTTCCTATTACTACATCTCATTACATTCTTCCAAGCCTTCAGCAATTCTACTGAAACATCTTTTGAAGTATTTAAAATTTAAAAGTGTTTAAAAAGGTCTCTCAACAGACAATCTCCTTCTTTGCCCACAATATCTACCAGCTCCATATCCTCTGGTGATCCAGCAAAGAGAAATAAATTCCTGTAGGAGTGCAATACGTGTTCTCTATTCATATCTCTTCCTCCAGAAAGAGATGGCTCACTTGAAAACTTCTGGGCTGAAATCCATTGGAAAACAGTCAAAACAAATTTTTCATTCTGTTGCCACTGTAAATAAGAAACTGGCAGTACCACACAAAGATCTAAGATGACTGAACTAACAATGCTGTCTTCTTCCCAGAGACCATGTCACCAGGAGACACACAAAAAGGAAAAGGAAATACATTTGGTCTCAGACAGGTGATAACCCAATTTATCTTGCGAGTGGTTAAAATGAACTGGTTCAGGTAGCCATAGAGGTGAACACTCCATTCCAAGTCTCCACACCAACTCTCTGTAAAAATCAGATTTTGCCTAGCAGTACAGAGCTTTCACATCCTTGCTGCTCAGAGATGGAGCAGCAGAGAAGACTGTTTCTCCTTATAGCAGGTGCCTCTTTGCATTAGCTGGAGCAGATTTCAGTCCCTACAGGAATACAGCTTTCTCCCTTCCCACTGGGAGGATTAACACTTGTGCTCTCTACAAGCAACTGCTTGTCTTGCAACTCCAAAATAAGCACCTTTGAGGCGCCTACAGGATACACATTGCCTCTGGTTCCCTGTGCTCTTGTCAAGCTCTTGGGGCGATGCAAGCTGTCAGCCACATGATCCCAGAGCAGCAGAGAGAGTAACGCCGGCGCTATCCGCGGACGGAGCAGGCTTGCTGTAATTGCTTCTAAAAGCAAATTCCACTGGGCCCAGGGGAGGGCACAGACTGACACGTGCCTGTACGTACTCGCACAGAGGATCTCTCATTCCTTTCAGCTTCTACCATACAAGCTTACTGACCTCCTGCAGTATTAATGAATTCCTCTCACCTCCTTGCTCCGACATCTGCTCAGGAGAACGGATGAGTAAGCAGGTAATCCAATTGGGCAGGAGCAAAGCAATGAGCCAATTCTCCCACACAACTGTGTTGCCCTACTGTTCTTTGGCACCACCTGCCCCTACAGGTCCTGTATTCCAAGAAAAAGCTTTTGGGCTTCCTGCCCTGAGGATGGCTGAATAGACCTTCTCCACATCCAGCTTATTTCATTGCTCCTGTGTAAGTATGACATAAAAGGCTGACTTCTCATTTCCAAGATTTCAACAGGGACAAAGCAAAAATGAAGCCTCGATTTCCCTTCATCTCCTTCTCACTTTCTGTAAAGCAAGTTAATAAAAACAATGGCTCCCCCCCACACACAGCAAATTAGACGAGATAGATCAGCAAAGCTTCTGCACAATAAAAACAAATCAGATCCAAATCAAACACTTCCACTAAAACAAGTTCTCAGGAAACCTTTAGAAAGTTAAAGCAGGCAGTAACACTAGACAGCTGGGAATTAAGGACCGAAAATGTCCATAAAGTTAATCCAGCTCATGTCAAGGCTTGGACAAGATGGGCTGATAGAAGTTGCCAACCAGTGTTTTTCTCTAGGCTTGCTTTCAAAGGCATCAAACAAATTTTATTAACTCCTTTAAAAATCTATTCAATCACTATAAATATTAAGACAATTCTTACTGATGGTCAGATGAATTCTTCCTTGTCCAGGCATTTCTGCTACCACTACTTTAAGTTGCACATAAATTTTCTTCCCCAGTTTACGCATGCTTAGGATGCCTGTTTGCCTTCCCATGTTTTACAGTCTTTCAGTGGAGCACATCACTGTAGGAAGAGCAAAGATCATCTCTCCCACCTCTACCATCTCCCATTTATACTGTATCATTAAAGGATCTAATAAAAATCAAGGAAAAAAGCTAAAATGTAGACAGTTTTTCTCATTCACTATGAGAATATGTTCATCTCTGCTTGGATCAAAATAGTATCTGACAAGAGTGAATCACACAAGTTCTGAAAAATCCACAAGAAATAAGCAAAGAAATCTATAGCTGCCTTCCTCAATCTCACTCCCTGACTGCCTTATTGACTTCTGCTGCCTGCATCGACCATTTGCAGCGACCTGTCCTCTTTCTCTTCCATTAAGGCAGCTACCAATAAAACATGAGAGGAGTGGGAAGAAAGGGAAGCACTGAATTACTGTGAGGACCTTCAGCACAGCCTCTTGCTGAGAGGGATAAAGAAGGACCAGTGAGGAAATACACAACACAAAAATCGTTTGCCTTCATGAGAAGCCACTGAGTTAATTCAATATGAATATAAATCATAGACTAGATTTTACTTGATTTATATAAATGCCTAAAATATCCCAAAATACCTTCATCAGTCCAGTCTGGTAGAAAAGAGAGGGGAGGAGAAAACCTTATAGAGCCTGTATACCCCCAGAATGCCACTAACCCCCAGAGCTGGGTGTGGAATTAAGAGGACATCTATCTTCAGAACAGGTTAATCTCTCTTCTCCTATTAATTTACACTTCTAACAACTTGCTCTCCACTACATTCCTTGCTCCAGTCTTCCCTCTGTTCTTGTAATGTAGGAACTATACCTACTGACACTGTTAACATGACTAAATATGCTAACCCCGGAGATGAAGTTATAGCTGCATTTTTATGAAAAGGGAATCCAAGGACTGAATCAAGCAGTAAGCCGAACTATGTTGGAAGGGCTGTACCCATGTAATTCCAAGCCAGAAAAGGACTGGTATGAACTTAACTCTCATTTATTTTCAAGTCAAAGATGAAAAATTATATATATATTTTTCAATGCATTTAACTTTTTTCTCTAACCTTTTCCTTCTCTCGACCCCTTCTATTTTCTGTTGCTTTAAGCTTCCCTACTTGTGTTGTTAAAAAGCTATACTTGATTTGAGAAGGAAAACAAAGAGCGAAGCATTAGTTTTTGTGTGTATGTATAGAGATAAAGGCTAACAGCTGGACTCAATGGTCTTGGAAGTCTTTTACAATCTAAACAACTCTATGAGTCTTCTCTGTATTTATAGATACATACAGAAATCTTTCTCCACACAAGTGCATAGATGAAAACCTATGATGTTTGAGAACTAATCAAGAAATTACTTTGCATTTATACATACACATAAACAGGATTAGTCCCTCACTGGAGCACTATATACCAATAAGTTTTTTGCCTGGTGGAAAGCAAAACACATGGAGAAGGCTGTTCACCCTAGCCTCAGCCCAAAACAGAGTCAGCAAGCACCCTGTGGTCACATTCAGACTAAAAGCCAGAAAATACATCCAGGTTTACAGTTTAAATGCCCATAAGATGCAAGGAGAAAAAATATGAGAACAAATGTTAGAAATTATTTTAAAAAGAATCTCTGCCAAAACTGAGAACATTCTGCCTCTGAATATCTATTTTAAAGGGAAAAAAAGCTGAAATATGAACACTGAGTAATGCTACTCTTTAGTCACAGTAAAGTTGAAAATTTAGCCTGTGTAGAGCTTCAAAAGATTAAAAAAAACCAAACAACCACAGTATTATAATGTTAAATATTTTCAAATACTTTAAGAATCAGAAGGTTACAGGTAAAATTTCTTTAGAGAGCGCACCTGAAAGCCATTCAAAGTCTTCTGAAAGTTCTCAATTTAAAACATCTTGTTTGCATGCACCCAAAAATCCTCATGAAGGCTTAATATGTGTAACTTTGTTCCTTAAATGAAAATATAATAGTCTGCAGCTTATTTTCTTAATATTACAGAAGTCATTTTTAAAGCTATATGTTTATATTTCAGTTACATGTCAAACATACAGATTTTTTCAATACCACACCTGTCACTTTTTGACTTTTACACAGACAAGCAAAAATTTGGTCCCACAGTCACAACCATACCTTCACACTTCCATTCTAAAATGAGTCTCCTTAAAAGCCAAAACAAACATGTTGTGTCCAGCTCTTCCACAAAACAAGGCTACATAAATTTGTGTCACATACAATTAGTTTTCCGGCAAGCAGAAGGAAAAAAGCAACTTTCAAAATAAGCATAACTTTGCTACAGAAAGGCCTATTGCAGTGGGCAGTCATCCTACAGAACAGAGTGGAAATTCCACTGCTGAAGGCCTGACATAGGATCAGGCAGCCCACATACAGAGAAGCCCTAACTGTGTGAACGGCAAGTTCAGCCTTACCATGTGTCTTCTGTTTGCATCCACAGCACTGTGAAGCATCTGTCTACCCCCAAGCAGCACAGGGAAGGGAGGAAGCTTTTTGCATAGAGAACCATCTTGAGCAATACACTATGGTCAAATTAAGTCAATGAGGCACACCATAAAACCAAGAAAATTCAGACGTGTGGTTACTTTTTCCTACTATGACCTTGATTCCACTCATGCAAAGCAAATATTCCTAGAAGAAGCTTAAAGCCTGGCTATGAAGAAGGAAAAAAAACTAAAAAGAAAAAAAAAAAGAAAATAAAACAAAAAAACCCATTAATAGGATTTACTGGTTTAGTACACTGGCACACAATTGCACTCCCCAGTCCTCCAGCATCCATCATATCCATCCAATGCCAGAACAAGGCACCGGTCTCATCCAGCAGACTAAAAAATTCAATGAGCATTTCCTTTGCCATGGAGTTACAGCATACCTAAAGTGCACCCCTGCAGTCTCCACTAACCAGAGGCACTATTTAGTAAAACTGGTCTTACATACCAGCAAGGCAATTGCTTAAGAGAAATCTTAGAAGAAAGATCTTCTCACCTGTAAGGAAGCTTGAGAGAAGATTAAGTTACTTGGAGGGAAACCAAAGTAACTAAAACAAAAAAGGCAGTTCCTCTTTTT
>VWZN01002273.1:271933-297922 GCA_013396955.1 Regulus satrapa | reverse complement strand
TTTTTTTTTTTTAATGTAGCAGCCATTAGACTGATCTCAGAGCTATGACAGGCTAAGACTAATGCTTTGGATAAAGGAATACCAATGAGGATTCAGCAACACCCAAAGAGGTGGCCAAACTAGCAGACAATTACCTGGTCATGAACAAGCTTCTAAATCCAGTACTTGATGGAACATAAGACTATAGGAAGACTCAATCCAGAAGTCTCAAGTCACTTTATTATGTGATGGACAGATTGATACACTCCCTCTTCTTCTCACTCCAACAATCTGTCCTGGATAGCAAAGACTTTCCTCTCAGAATGTTGCTAGTCAATGCTCCTGGTCATCCTCATATCTTATGGCCTCACCCAGATAGCAGACTGAGGTCTGGTACTGTGCAAATTGCAGCACAGAGCATGTACAATGCCCAATAAATGCAAGAGCCCATTCAGCACCTATGTGCACACATACAAACATAGTCCCTTTCTCACAAACCAAAAAGATTACATGATAATTTTGTTATTCTTACAAATAATAACACAGAGCTTTGGGCCTTGTTTTAAACTGGACTCTCTAACGTTAAGAGCGCATAAACCACATTCTAATTGCTCTGAGCCAGACATGTGCTTTTAAAAGGTTCAGATTGGAAGATAAATGTTATATATCTCCACTGCCAATGCTTCAAAGCTGTTGAGTTCTCTCAAACAGCTGGTAGTTTCCAGTGTGTTTTCCTTTGAAAGGGAACAGACAAGAGAAACACAGCCACACCCCCAACCAAATATGATACGCCCCACCCCCAGATTCTTCCTTTGGGTGTCAGGTTTATTTGTAATTCCCACTTTCTGCTCCTTATGGAATAACTTTCTCAGTCTGGTTATGTGCAGCACTAAGCTCTCATGCATACATGACACCTTCAGCAGCATTTGCAACAAGAAAAAATATTTCCTCTAAAATGCTCAGGCTGTAAAAAAAAAGTTTCTGATCCTCCCGTTACAGCTCCTACTGGAGCTAGAAGCGAGCCAGGTGGGCACTGACTAGAAGAGCCAGAGGCACCACAGCCTTAGCAATCCTTGACATCAGCATTCTCACCACTAACAGTTGCTTTGTATTGGGAATACATCTGACTCACTGAAACAGGTAAATAGGAGCAGGAAATTTATTTACTATGTGAGTTCCTTTCCCCACCTACCCCACACCTTATCAATTCAACTGGAAATAGCATTAATTTGTGAAGGAAAATAAATAGGCTGACAACTTCTCTGCTAAAAGCACTTTCTGATTATGAGAGGAATGCCCAAATTTAAAACATGATTGGTAACAATTCTTGCAATCAAATGTGTTTAACCCTACCCCTAATATTTTCATATATCCAAAAAAAGCCAAAGAAACAAACAAACAAAAAAAATCCAAACAAACCCCACAACCACCACCAAAACACCAGCTTTCACATATTTGGAAAACTGGATATATGATATACTGAATGGCCCAATATTCTTAACTTAAAACATTTAATTGGGCTGCTTGCACACCCTAAGATGGTCTTCAGGCCAAGACAAACTGAAATTCAAACAGTCTCAGCTTGTAAAATATTTATATAAAATGTTGCATAATAGAAAGTGCCAGACCAGTGAACCAACAAGCATAAGAAATCTGTAACACAGAGTATAACAGCACAGGATGTACAAAATTTACTCCTAACATGCTGTGCTGTTTGATATTTTTTCGCTAATCTTGCCTATTAGATTGTCCAGGTAAAGGAAGAAGTACAATAACTAAAGACTTTTTTCTGTGTGTAATGAGAGCCCAGCCCAAAGCCAAGTCAAGGCAATGATGGTAACGGGCAATGAATTACATTCACTTTAACAATAAACAATGATTTACATTCACTTTAACAATAAACAAAATGGTCTTAATCAAATCTTGCCTCATTCTTCACAATACTTCATTGCATTATTGTTTAAGCTATGCAAATTTCAATTTTTTTTCTATGGGAAATTAAATAAAAATTAAGATTAGTAATACTTGAAACTACTTTAAACTCTATAAACTTTAGAACAAGATTTATGACTGCAAGAAAACTTGAAAACAAACACGCCGCTTCTGAGGAGAGAAAGTTCTGACTATCACTGCACTAAAAAGGTGATGTAACATGTCACAGAAGTTTTGAGAATTAATTAATTCCTTTTAAATATTAAAAAACAAAGGAGACCACACATACAGATGTCACAAGGACTGTTCTGTGTTCTTTATTTTGATGTAAAATCCACTCTTTTACACAAATATTTTTCACTTGTCACAAACTTCTAAACTAAGCAAATCCATCAAAGAAAATGCAAGGGAACCAACTATGTATTGGCAGCTGACAATAGCATCTTTTTGACAGTGAGGAGTCAGAAAGGCAAGTTCAGACTGTGGGATATGCTTCTTCACAGGAGCTTTCTGGTACAATGGTCAACAGTGGGAAGGCCAGCAGTGCTGACCTAAAATGAATAATTTTAAGTTCAACCACAGGTCAGATGATACAGGCAGTCCCATTTTTTCAACAACAGCCCCTTCAGCCAACTTGCAGATATAGGTAGGTATCATTTTGTTGGTTCTTTTCAGGTAATGTTTGTAATGTCAGCATCTCCAAAAATCTTAAATAACATCAGTGAGATTTTAAGCTGATGAAATCAAGGCAGACTGGGTTAAAAAAATTACAGAAGATGATTAGCAATGCAGTTTTACTAATGGAAGAGCATAAATTCTGTATTCAAGGTATGAGACACAATGTCTAGGCTTGCATTGTTGCAAATGTTGTACCTCTCCACAGTGGTAACTGCCCTTCCAACCCAACAGCCAGCACATGAAGCTTTCAGTCTGGTCCAGCTGGCAGGAGGGCTGGAGTTCCTGCTCTCAAATCAGCAGAATTTCACAGTGGGCTGAAATCCAACAGTCACTCAGATTTAGGCAGTCACTTATATTTTTCCCCAGTTATCCGAGACAAAGGGAAAGGGGTTTCCACAAAAGAGGTGGTTTTCCTCTGGCACAGAGTCATCTCCATCTGGGCACAGAACAAATACCCTCCATTTCCTAGGTTTTATATAAGCTGTGAGCTGCTATGAACCTAATAACTGAGTATTTTCAGTTTTTTGTTATTAATCCTCATGAAATTTTCTGGTCATGGATCAGAGTTCTTTAAAAGCATGCGAAGTTAAATATGCATGTCTCAGAGTGTTGTTAAGGCAACTGAATACTCAAAGTTACCAGAAAATAAATATTTGTTAGCTTACAGTGCTATGATTTCTAAGTAGAATGTGACTCTATTCTTCCCCACTCAACTAATTTTTCTTTTTTGATCCCACAAAGGCCAGGACAGGAAAGGGGCAAAGGGTTGTCTGCATACTTTATCAAAAAGAACTGTGCAAACTTTGCATGTCCAAGGACAATTAAGGAAGGGTTGTAGACATACAAAGTGCATCAACATCCTGCCCAGGATCTTGTCTATTACAATAATGCAAGCAGATCAAAATGCATATAGAAGCCAGAGCAAAGCAAAAGGAGCTGGGATTTCTCTGCTCAGCTCCCAACTCTACCATAGCTGGTTAAGACAATAGGCAAGTAGCTAAGTGCAATATTGAAATTTTTTACTATTATCAAAACAGCTTAACTTTCTATTTCAAATTTGAACCACATTAGTACTGAAATTTAGAGGTAGTTATGAAATTATCCATGTAATCCAGCAAGCGAGAGCAGAAGTGTGACTGCTTGGTCACTGCACAAAAAAATAAAGCAAACAACACCACCTCCACTAGTCACATCACAATGAAGATGCAAGTTGGCATTCACTTCTGACAGCTGTCTTTAATCTTAACATATTTTGGATTCCCACCTCCAGAAAGGCCAGTGACACATATTCACTGTGTCAACAGTCCCTGTTGAACTCATCAAATTGCTTTTCCTTAAAGAAGCAGAAGAACAAATAGTCTTTCTCTCCTGTTCATATATTAAACCATAATCCAAGAGTATCTACTAATTCAGAATAATTCTGACAAGCCTTATCCCAAGACATTCTTCTAATTCTAATGTTTCACTTTAATTCTCCTAATTAAAGTGAAACAAACTAGAACTAAACAGAATTATAACATCATTCAGCTTTCCATTTAGTAAATATACAACTACTCCTGTTTATGTTTTACTTCTGTCCCTGCTTAATTCTGACTTGACTTTACTGTAAAATAATACTGTATATTTCTCCATGCTTTTGTTCTTGTGTCATTTTTATTCTCTCACCTGATCACTTCATTTCTCTTCCTGTCCATCCATGTTCTCCTTTCTTCACTTCTAAATCTATCCCTAGCTACTTCACTAAGTTTCTCTTCCTGACAACTTTTCTGGCATACTTGCTTACACCAGAGACTCTACTACCATGTTCTGCGACCTTATGCCACATTCAGAACCTGAGAATTGTACTTTATGACTAGGAAATTAAATTTTAATTCAGTATGATGATAGAAATGTAGGAACCTGGGAATTCTTCTTCCTTTTTATTATAGATATCTACTAAATAGTTGGCTTTTCACAAATATTAAAATGAAAAGTAGTATGTGTAGTGCTAGATTAATATGATTTTTTAGTTCTGTTGTTAACAAAGAAATTTAGAAGTGTTTTAAATTTTTTTTTTATAGGATTTGGTTTTTTTTAACAGATAGTGAACCTCTCTTGCATTCTTGAGAGAAAGATTATCAGGGGAGAAAAACAGAAAACCTAGAGAAAAGAATTTATGACCAGAAGAAGTAGACAAACCAGTGCCATTGGGGGGGCTGTTCCTGAATGACACATGAAGGTGTAGGAATATGTGACAAGTCAATGCATTTAAAGAAAGGTATCTTGCCTTGAGGCATGCTCTTCTGGCGGCGGTGTAGGAATCACCCAGCTAGCTGCTTTGTTCTATTATACTCCTCAATTATTTTATTATTAATAAACCTTAAAACTATAATAGAGAAGTGAACCTTTTAAGTGAACCTTAAAAAGTTTTTCACACTTTTTAATCAGGTCTTGCAACGCACTTTCCAGAAAATCTTCCCAAAAAACTTTCAAACATAATTATCAAGAGGTTTCCATGCCCATTTTACTGTCCCAAGAACACCACTCCTTAAAATCAAGTTAAAAGTTCCAAACCCTTTGAACTTCAGCCACGACTGAACTGCAAGTGGCTGGAAGAGGGCTGTCCATCTAGCTCTATAGTCATTCTGGCAAATCTTCTCAACCTAAAGATGTTCACTGATTAATTCAATTTCATTCAGAAATAAGAAAACAACTCCCAAAAAAGTAAAACCAAACTTTAAATGCAGGCAAATTTAAGACACATACAGAATTACATTATGCTAGAAACATTAAGCAACAAACATAATTCTGTCTCTTCAAGCTGTCAATCTTGATTCTATCAAGGACAGCTAGCTTGCTTTCTTTAGTTTTTCCACAGAGGCAATTCAATATAGGTAGGTAGTCCCTTCCTTTCTCTTATCACTCCTATTCAGCCAGTTCTGCAGGAATTGAGGACTATCTCATTTTCAGATTCCTACACATTCTTTCTCACATTCTCTTGCACTGCAATTCTTTCAAAACTGGATTGTCAAATGAATAGTATTTATCTTGAGTAATCTTCCAAGAGGAAACACAATTTTCTCTATTAACTATTTTTGTTATCATATCCTGCACATTAAAAACCAACCAAATCATTTTGTCCCTCTTTGAAAAGAGAATTTTACTGCTGAGTTTTGTAGTTAGGCAATACATAGGCTGCTCACATTGGCCATTCAGAGAAGCAACACTTCTGAAAAACATAAAAAAGTAACTCCCTATCTTCTTTCCATTCAAACTTTACCCATGACTACTGGACTTTGAATCCTCAATTTCTACAAATCCTGCTCAGGAAACAATGAAGGTCTTTTACTGGGACAAATCTTGCTGCTGCTTGTCCAAGATTGTGACCCATGTCACAGAAGAGACTAGAGGGAAAGATTTATTAAAGAAATATAGGTAGAGACAAACAGAAACTAAGTATTCATATAGCAACTGAACTATGATCTTAGAATTTATGTATACAAACTATCTATAGTTAGACAATGGCAATTTATACACTTTTTAAACACACTAAACATTTGTCTATAATTATGTCTAATAGTAGAGAGTCACAAAGGTTGTAGAGTTACTGTGCTAGTAAACAGATAGCAATATGAAATAAAAAATGAAAATCAACAAGAATTAAGAGATACATACCATATTAATTTCATTAATTACAGAAGTTCTATCTACACTTGTCTTTATAGACAGGAGATTCAGGGACAAATCTGTGATTACATGTTTCTGTTCCACAAGCAAGTGATCTCATGCATCAATAAGAAATGTACAAAGAGCAACTGCTGTCTCCCATTAAATGAGCAAGGGCCAGTGATACATTTGATGTGCTTTCAGTCTCCATAAGAGTAAATAAGATCATCTGAGTAGTTTCCCTGGGAGATTGCATACATACAGATAGATGCTCAAGTACTGCTAACAGCAGGGGGGCCAAACATACTGATGACAGGAAGGAAGTGTTGAAGCTGCTGTGGGTGAGCCAAATTCAGCTTGCTTGTTCTTCTACCCCTGTCCAGCTCAGACAGATCTCTTCTACTCCAGGTAAGGTGAAAAAATAAGATTAATGGTTAAGTAGATAAGAAATCCAGTCTTTGGACTATCCAACTCAGTAGCCAGTTATGTTATTCTTATACTTTTTAATCACAAGTTACCGATTCAAGCCTAGCCCACATCAGTACCATGAAATAAGCCAGTTTATTACAGTCAGATTCTTAGACCCCAAGTCTCCATAGCAATACAACAGCAATATTACCAGTTCCTTATTAGTATTTACTCTTTTCTTACATATATATAAGACAGCAATTTACAGTGGTCCACAATAATCTCCATTTCACTAGACAAATGTGCAGTATAAAAAGAAGAGTGACAAAACTACCATCCCCCTACTTTGCTATCTAAAGAAGAGGAATTCAAAAAAAGTTTGAGATAAACAATTTCTGGTCAAATAGCAAACTCATAGTCAAATTTAAGATATACTTCAATTCCCTAGTTTTGTTACTTAGTAGATAACTACAGCAGCAGGAAAGGCGTTCAGGAGTCAAGATCCCTCACCTTAGTTACACACAATAGAAAATGTGAACATAATTGACCTAGGTAGTCTAACAACTCTTACTGGCCTCAAACTTAAATCCAGTCTGGAAATTAAATCATTAAATAAACAGCATGGCATGTAGCTTGGCTGGACTTCTACACTCCTAACCTTTTTCTTAAGGTTTGCCCCAGGGTCCTAAATGTAAGAATACCTGAACAGTAAGTGCAGGAAACTGATTCTACCCTGAAACCCTTCAAACCAAAGTCTCCAAACATCTTATACAGCCCTTTTGGGCAGGAAACAGATAAGTCCTCCACAGCACTCCTTCGTTCTAACCTGCACATTACACCAGTCTGTAATGCTATTTGCAGCTTCAAAACCCTGCAAATTCACCACATTACCTTGGCTGAGGAAATCCTTATAGATTTCAACTCTAAATCCTACCTTTTAAGAATCATAACTCCCACCTTATCCCAAGAAAATCTTAAGATACTTATTTTAATAGTAGACCAGAGATTGCTGTTGATTCTTACTCAGTGTCAGAGGATACTGCAGGACCTTGGGGATGAGAAGTGAGGGGAATAATGTGACGAGCAAGACCAGAGCCTTACTGACGAGGGTCTGTCTCACAGGACACAAGGAGGACAAACCTGGAGACAGCAGCCACATCCAACCAAGAGTCCACATCTTAGAGTAGCGTCATAATGACAAGGCAGTTCCAAAGCCAAATTGGGAAATCAATCCATACATTAGAGGTAAGATGAGGTCTTCCACTTGCCATGATGAAGAAGGTCAGCTAAAATCAAGCCAGGTAGTCAAAGACCACAAGCTGAAGTCCAGATCACACTATTCTATGGCTAGGCACTAGCATTGCTGCAGCTAATAAAAAAAATCAGGGACCCTTCTCCCTCATAGTTTACAAAAAATTCAAACTCCAATGCCGAATTTACATAAATATCCTGGGCTCACAGTTGTGGGCCCCAGCTGAGGCTCAGCTATTAGGGCTTCTTAGTGTACCTTCAGCTCCAACACACCTGCAGTGTCCAGCCTGAGGAAGTCTGAAAAACAAAAAATAACCCCAGTACCAATGTCCAACCCTAACAGGGCCCTGAAAGCTCCACAATTCAAATCTGGGAGAACCCTTTGAATCCTGTGTAATCTTAGCTAAGACACTGATAAACCCCCAACCTAACCTCCTACAAGTCCCAGCTATGGTTGCCTTCCCACACTACATGTCAGCCAAAAAAGAAGACAATCCCTTTTCACAGCTCCAGTAGTCCTAATCAGTGGTGTGTTCCTGCTCCAGACAGCATTGCCTCACCACCATGGGTCTTATTAAGCCTTGTCCTGCAGCAGAAGTCAGTCTAGGTAGCACATGACTGAGCTATGGCACCATTTTTTTCAAGAGGGTGGGACAACCCAACAGGCATTAGGTCACATGGCATTCTTAACCAAACATTGCTCCATTGTTAACCTCAATCCTTAGCTAAGATACCTTCTACAGCTTTAACTATAGGCAGAGAAACCATGCTATATAATAAGCAGGCCTTTTTCATTTCATGAGAACCTCCTCAGACTCCTCAGCTGAGTGTGCCAGGGGATATATACACCAGCAGTTGTAATGACTTCAGTACAGACTAACAGGTCCAGAAATTTTAGAAATCACTTGCAACAAATACAATGAATGCATAGGTATTGCCAGTTTCCTACTCACAGCACAGCTGACCAGCAGATTCCAACACCATTCTCAGCAGACTCCCCTTCACCAGCCAATCCACTCTTTTATAACACCCATCCTCATTGGACAGCCATGGCTGCTTCCACTCTTTGATAATTAGCACGTTCAATTCAGGGGCATGATTCATCAGGGGCAGGATTCCTTACAGTCCATTCTCCTACACATAGGGAAGGCAGGGGAAAACTGCAAGGTAGTCTCACAGGCTGACACTTGATTTTCTCCAGTAAGAAGCAGGGAATATTCTACAGAAGTATATGTACAATTCAGATACAGAATCAGCCTGCACTCAGAAATAGCAGTGGAGTCTCTGCTCCTCACAGTGGGGAACAGCAGTGGTTGGCAGGGGATGGAGGCTACACTTCTGATGAGGTCTTGACAGAAAGGCTTCAATCTCCAGTTATGTTCATCACAGACCAGTTACCAGTGCCTAATTCACATTTAAAAAATTATATTAACAACATTAAAAAAAAGGTTGAATATCAAGGTCAAAGTACTGGCAGACTAGTTACAATAGTGTGTCCCTTGACAGCATTATAACTGAGTGCTGTATAAATTGGCTCAAAGAGCTCAGACAGGGGGAAATCTTCGTGTCTGTGAAACTAATGCCTTTTTATTCACCCAGCCACAGTCACGCCCTAAAAAGTTAACATTAGATTTTAAAAATCAAATATCTCACCTTCCAGAAAACCTCACACTTTCTCAACCCCCTGGAAGTGTTCCTCAGTCATTCACCTCAGAAATAAAGACCCTATCCAGGGAGCTGAAATATGTGGGTTATGCACTGAGAAAATATATTAAAATCTTTATAGGCTGCTCCATCCAACCGAGTCTTTTCCCATAAAGAAAACAGCACCCATGACACTAATTTCTCCCTTTGAGCTGAGTGTTCTGTAAAAGTCTGTGGCTCCAAAGCAGACTGAAATGCCACAGATGTGTGGAGCCAAGCTTGCCCCTGTCAGGGCAGGCAGGCCCCTGTGCCTATGCTGGGAGCCCCCACATGGCCCTGGCACCTCTGGCAAGCCCTGCCTGCAGCAGCCTCACTCCATCGAAGCCTTTTTGCTGCCTCTCACCCAAAATGGGGTTATTCATCCATCTCTTCTTTAAATAAAATTCACACATATTCTTCCATAGCAAAGTCTCACAGCGCAACAAACATCATGATTGGGGTTTATCAAATGTCCAGAACTGAAACGTATTCTGAGCCAAGACAGACAAGGCTTTAATGAAATGACTATATTATTAGTGATATGAGATGCATTAATTGATAGCTTTTTCCATCTGAGAGCTTATTTTTACAAACATTTTGTTCTAGACTTTAGCTAAATAACAAAGGAAAAGAAGGGAAAATGGACATGAAGAGGATTGCGTCTCAGAAGTCAAAGCCAAAAGGACAGAGGATAGATAGATAGATAGATAGATAGATAGATAGATAGATAGATAGATAGATAGATAGATAGATAGATAGATAGATAGGATAGATAGATAGGATAGATAGATAGGATAGATAGATAGGATAGATAGATAGGATAGATAGATAGATAGATAGATAGATAGATAGATAGATAGATAGATAGATAGATAGGTATTACACACCCACAATCACAGGACTAGTATGTGTCCACATCTTTCCACTGAGCACTGTCCCACATTTACATGTTGTCTTGGTCAAGAGAATACTCCCAAGTATTCTTATATAACATTCCAGTAGTGCTACTGTGAAAAAGCTCCATTTTACAGCGCTGATCCCTTTCACAGCTGGCTTTTATCTTGCAGCAACGGAAGTGGTGGCTCATGGGCATTTTTCCCATACTTCCCACATTTCTTATGCAGCTTTTACAAAAAATCATCAGCCACATCAAAATCAGTTTTTTCCATCCTCCTCGTTTGTTATATAGGAATACAAAAATGTTGTACTCCAGGTTTATGGTCTAAGGATCTCCCTTCACAGGAGTCACTGTCAGGTTCAGCTCACAGTGACTCCTATCAAACCACAGATCTGGAAATGCTTTTGCCTCTTTGAAGCCACCAGCTCAAAATGCCTTGCATAGTTCTGCATCTAAGCCGAAACAGCAGCTTAAAAAGTGTTCTTGACCATCTGTGCTCTTAGCTTCTAGGGTTTCAAACATGAGTAAAACCTAAAAATACGTATCATATCAGATTTTTTCTAATGGAAACCACCAAAACTAAACAAAACTAAACAAAAAACAAATAAACAAACAAAACACCACAGCCTGGTTTTTTCACATTTCAACTTTTAAATAGATCTACACTTTAATTTTCACTGTCCTGTCCTCCACCTCCCAAACCAAGGAAAGATTAGCATCCCCCCTTACACCAAACCAAAAGGACAGCAGTCTCTGGCTCCATCAGATGCATTTTCAGGTTCAGGGTGTAAAACACTGTCCAACATTTTCACCTACATAATTTCATATACATCTTAAGTAGTATGCTACTGCCAAACTTGAGAAGTAGATACCTTTTAGGACTTCATGATAGAGTAAAATTTTGAGCCCTCAACTACAATGTTTTAAATTAACAGGAGAATCATGACAGTCATTAAAATAACGTGGGAAATAATCAAGTGTCAGTTTTAAATTTACTTGTTCTGAAACATGACTGACACTTTTGAAGCAACAAAATAAGAGAGAATAGATATTTTTTTCCACTTTTTCATCTGAAATCCTCCACACTGTGCAAAAATCAGACTGGGAATTTCCTGACAACAGTCCTGAATAAAATAGAGGGGGAATTCCCGGAACTTGCTGTATCAATTCAGTTAAAAAGTACCACCAAAATGAAAAACCTTTTTGGCTAGGATCCATGCATACAAAAACTCAGCATAATAGAAGAAAAGCATTTCTACTTTCCCAATCTTGGGACAAGTCTGAAGCAAATTTCAAACTGAGTTCTGATTTGGTTGTTCATTCATTTCTCAGAAAAACAGAATTTGCCAACCTTGCTGCAATATGAGGCAAAAGACACAGAACACAAAACTTCTAGAGGAGATATAGCTATTAAATTTTTTACAGCTCTATACACAGTACAGTATTAAGGAATTTGTGTTATACAAATGAAATAATTATTTTGCTAACAAGCTCAATGTAACGATAAATTTAAAATTTTAAAATATGGGCTGATTCAGCCAAGGCAAATCATGTATCTACTAAATTAAGTGGTATAGTAGCTACAAAAACGTTTTCATACTCATTCTATTCTCCCAGAAGTCTTTAAAATAGCAGGAGCAAACGTGATTTAATTTCAGAAAAACGGAAAACATACTAAACAGATCAGTATTTTTTCAGGCTCATCTTCGCCCCCGCAGTCTGAAAAAACTTTAATGAATCTGCAGCCCAAAAATAAGAACTGAAACCGTGCAAGCTGATCGCTAACTTAAAGGATGTCATCAAGCATTCATCAGCAAGAACCATCCTCTATTTTCTATTCACCTAATCTGGACTGAAACAATGATGTGGAGATGAATGGCACCAAAAGCAATAACCTGCAGCCCCTACTCTAACAACATCTTGCACCTGGGGAATAAGGTTGCTTGTTCAGAAAGGTAGGTTGACCAAACTGTGTTTCAAACTGCTTGGAGCTTAAGGCATGTTGTTCTGCTCTCTAGGACTGAGAAAAAATCTTCCTCGTTCTTCAAATTCCCTCCAACCAACTGCCTAGCCCCGCTCCATCAGTGAAAATCACTAAAAATTAACTAATAAGCAATTACCCTAACCAAGAACGAAAATGTGATTTCCTTTTCTCCATTATCAGGTACCATTTCTGAATTTAAACACACATCCTTGAGATTTCCATCCCTCTTTCTCTGTAACTATTTCAGTTACTGTTGAACTGTATAAAACACATGAAACATCAGCAATTGGTGCCAGGACCCCAACTTTTTTACTACAGTTGGCAGGTCAGCCCTGACTGACTTGGGTCTCAATGCACCCTTCTGTCTTTCAGCAAGAGATATTAGATGCCCCAGTACACAGTCAAACCTCCTACTCTAACGTCCCAATACACTACTACACCAATACATTGCTTTTCTTCCTTAAAAAGTAAACTGGTAAAGTAAATGAACTGCTGATCAATTTTTATCAGAGAACAAAATTCCCTTCCATAGTCTGTTCCAGCAGCCTTTTTTTTTTTCCCAGTGAAATACAAACTCCACCATAAATATAATGATGTTTACTAGGGACTCAGAAATGGTTATTAAAATTAGATAAGAAAAGCAGTATACACAAGCTTGGACAATACCCCAAACCCTAGGCAACCTACTAATTTATGGAACAGTGCCTCATTTTTCGTCTTGGTATCTTCTCTGACACAGAGGAAACCATCAAAGACCCATCAAAAATGCATGTATCAGAGTAGGCGTATGAACAACACTTGGCTGCTCTGAAAATATGAACATCAATCATTGTTTTGTGAATGTTCTATTGCACTGTGAAAATGAGCCTCTCAAGCAAGGTGTGGGGGAGAATATGTCTCTACTACACTTCAAGACCTCAAAAAGCAACAACAGTCTACACTGCTTTCTCATACTAGAGTAATCACTGAAATATATAAACCTGTAGAAAAAGAAAGGTCATGACCAAATAATGTCCTTACCCTCTTATTTTTAAATGCCATATCTACTTATGCTTGACATTTTAGGTTGGATTTTTCATGCTGAAGTTTCAGAAGCCCACAAACACTAATGGTCCTTTACACCCACCTTTACCAGAAATCTTTTTAAGATACAAAAAAGCTGTATTTCTAACTCCTTATGAACTAGAGAGGCCAAGAAGTCAAAGAGCTCACAGTAAATGCATTCTCTTCCTTTTTTAAATAGCATGATCTTACTTGTGGAAGGAAACTGCCACACTAACATGTAGCAAATTCACTTAATGAAAATAGATAAAAGGAGTTTCTTCAGGTTACTCCAACGTGTCTCACATTTGACCACTTAAATTTCACAAAAAAAAAAACAAAAAGTTTCTCAACTAATCCTAAACCTTTCTTCTAGTCTATGTTAATCCTGCTTCCATGTTGTCAGAAGCAGTATTGATAAGGACAGTAGAACAGAACAGCATTTTAGTCTGATAAGGACAGTAGAATAGAACAGCACATCCTTGGAGAAGTAGATGAAGGATTTAACCTGGGCAAAGAGAAGTCATGCAAAACGCAAGCAGGATGCCAGCTCAGCTCTGCAAGGCCCATAAAGCAGAAATTATGCAAAACAACAACATTGTGCTTACTCAAAAGTGGGGGTCCAGGAACAGCCACCTAAAAAGGACACCAGGCACAGAAGACAGACCCCAAAGAACCATATAAGGACTTCCAGTATGGGGTGCAACCATGTAAAATAAAGTTATATATATACATCACATATGTGGGGAATAGCTAATGAATATGTAATCAGTGTGGATGATAGACACTTTTTACCCAATGCTCAAGCCTCTCAATTAGAGGAGGGATCTGCTGAGTGACCAGCACACTGTAATAAAGAATATTTTCTAATACTCAAAACTGTGTTAGAAAGTTTCTGTCTGGATGATTTTGGTATCAGTGTCAACTACAAAAGGGAAGGGAAGAAAGGCACTTGCCTCTGTTAGTGGCCTTCACCAGGGCTATCTGATCAGGAAGTTTATCCAGTACTTTCTGAGGAATGACTGTACATCAAAGACAGAAATACTAACTTTGTGTCAGCAACAACAGAAACGTGCAAACTAAAATATCCTATTCCTATATGAATATTTCTGCTTAACCTTTCCGAAACAAGTTTCTTTTTTCTTTTTTTTTCAATGCCCAAACCATCACCACCAGAAAAATTTCCTAAGTATATCATGCAATAGAAAACACTGGTGTGAGCTGTAGATCCTCCTACCAAGGCTAATCACACCTCTAGGTGAATCATGATGTCTACCCACTCAGTTCTAGTCTCTTCTTCCTGGATTAATTACTCAGCAAAAGAGACTACAAAATGGCACCTAGCACAATCACATCACTCATACAAGACAAACTCAGCTGTTCAAATCAATATTCGTTAGCAGGCAGAACAAGCCAGTTTTGAGAGCATTCTAATTAGACAATAGAGATTATTACAAAACACCTGCAATGTTTGTAATCGTTTAAAATAATGAGAATCAGTATTAGCTTCCAAAGGCACCATATGGTAAATGCTCATTCCAGGCAGGCGGTCCCTCACAGACTCTCAGTGTTTCAAAGTGCCCATTAACATTTTTTTTTTAATCTAAATCAACTTGTTCTCAGTTAATGCATCGGCCGCTGGCTTGTCCTCTGCACGTTGACCGCACATAAAGCTGGCCCAACTGCAGTGCCTCTTCCTCTCATGCTACGGGACGTGAGCAGGCTTCTTCAGGAGGTGACACCACCAGCCAAACAGTTTTCCCATTCTTGCCTGTGCTTGAGAATCTCAGAGGCCTTACGAGCCATTTTCAGGCAAGAAGTGCTACTCGGTGTTTTCTCAGCTAATGTCCCCAGCCTAGGGCCTGGCACGCAATGCTGTCTCACAGCAGTGGTGTCTCCAGGAGCTGGCAGCTTAGGCAGAGTGGTTGAGAGGAGCTGGGAGAGCCCTGCAGTCACTGCACCAGCAGCTCCGCTTCTACCACGCCGCAGGCAGCCTCTGAGCCCACCCCTCAGAAATCCACACCCAATCCTTCGTTAATGGCCAAAATGAACCTTTACACTCACATACTGCTTAATCTCATTTAAAACGAGTAAGGGATCTTTCCTGTAAGTCACATCAGCAAATCTGTACGTTTCATGTCACTGAGTGTATTTTCTAATTGTTAGAAAAAGGAAGTTAATCAGCCGCAGTTATTGAAACAATAGATGATAACAAATATAAAAATCCCCATAAGGTAGCTACTGCCATATCTCTTTTACAGAAGTATAATTCAGATATAGTCTGTCCACGCCAAGATAGAAATCACACAGAAAAATCTTCCTGTGTTGGTATGAAAACAGCCCTGTGTCTCCCCCAGGCACACTTTGTGCTGTCACTCCTGGGAGCTGATTGGGAAATGAAAAGAAGGAAGATAAAGGAGTTACTTCTTTAGCTTCTCCCATTAGGCAGCAAGAAAAAGAAAATGGATTCCAAATAAATGTAAATACACTATTTTACAAATCAAATAATGTATCATTTAAGGTTCTCAGCCACACTCTTTGCAAGTATAACTACTTAAGATGCCAAAGAGAGAAAAAGAGATTCAGGAAACTAAGGAAACAGAGATAAAAAAGTCTTGAGATAATAGAAGAATAAACTTGATTAGATTTTGCTACTGAGCAATAATTACATAGAATTGGGTTTACCTATCAACTTCCATTACAGGGATCTCCAAGCATGTAACTTAAAAACTATTAAATTGCTGTTCCCATCCCTGATATGCAGCCACCTTTTTTACAGCAGAGAGGCTGCTTAAATGCACTCTGCAGATTATTTAAGACAGGCATACAGACTGAACTGTGATCAGTTGAAATAGGGAAATGCAGAACAGAAATTGAATCAACTGACTTGGTGGAATTAAGACTCTGGGGTGAAAACTCCAAGACTCCCAGAAAAAAATATCACTGGATTTTTCAAGATTAAAAGCAAAAATGGCCTCTTTGAAATATTTAAGCACCAGTCATGGTACATTTAGCTGTGGCAATGGACATGAGTTTTGAGTAAACTTGGGAAAGGAAAAAGCCTAAAAAAGATCAGATGATATTTCAAGATCCCTTCCAACCTGGGCTATACTATGATTCTACTAAATCATATAGGCAGATTTTGCTATTTTCAAGCATGATCTTGCTATAAAGACAGTGATTTTTTTTTTTTTCTGCCTTTATTTTATTGTCTGAGATTTTGAGAAAGGTCAAAACTTCAGAGAATTTTTTTCATCACTTAAATGTATCAAATGGCTTTTTTAGACTGCTATTAGAAAAATAAAACTAAGCATTTAAATTTAGATATGTAAAATTAGATTTTCTGGTTTGCCCACCTCCCCTCAAGAGAAACTAAATTTCATTAAAGAAATTTGTCAAAAATGCATTTTGCTGAATGCTTTGATAATAACTGCTTTAGCCCTGCTATGGACTTCTTACAATAGAGAACCCTGTGAGATATAAATAATGCATGTGTCACTCTGCTGCCCTTTCACAAGCTACAGCAAGTGATACACCAAAGGAGGTGCAGATGAAAACAGGCTCCTGGGTCGAACCACAATCAACAATTCCCCCCAAATTGAGCAGCTGTGGGCTTCTAGACCAAAATACACAAGGCAGTCTTGCCACCCCTCCACCAAGATGTTTTAAAACCTGGAGGCACAAAGGTGGTGCAAAGCCATCATTACTATTTTACTTACTGATTGCTGTTTCCCTGGTGTTTCTCCTGAATATTTAACCCTGATTTTGTCAATATTTTGTCAGTAATCTTTTTCCCCAGCTTTTTAGCCCGGTTCATTCAGCTTAGCTAGAATTAAATGACCATATCAGAGCACAAAAAGGGATAGATAGCACCAGGAATGTTTGTTTCATGAGACAGCAAAGCAAAGAACACAGTAAGAAAACCTGAGGCAGGATTTATTACAAGGTTTGTCCTTGTCCAGGGTTTTACACTTCATCTTTCTCATTCATTTTATTTTGAATATATGTGGACTGTTGCTCTGAATTGTTATGGTAAAGCACTGCCTGCTAAAGAGGCTGTGATCACAAACTCTCCGGGCACCGGCATTTGTCACCATGATTGCAATTCACAGCAATATTCTAATACATAAACTTTTTAAAAACGCTGTGAACATAGCTTCAGGGGGTTAATAAAGCTGCTTTCCGGTCCCCTACCTTCTTCCATTGATAACTTATTCAAATTGTAATTGCTTGCATCGTGCACCCCATATCACAAAACTACTTCTGTTCCATGCACTCCCTGGGGCCATCCATCACCCCTGCCGACCAGCAGAGTCCTTGTTCTTGCTCCATGATGGCAGCCAGGGCACCACTAAGACACATGGGTCTGTGCCCACACCCTCCAGCCACGACTGACTCTATGCTGCATTTATCATTTCAAATTTCTTTTATCCTCAAATCCAGCTCAGTCCATTGCTTAAAAAATCAACACCTCAGCAAGTATTTCCAACAGATCTATATATGTTACACATGGAAAACAGCTTTTTTTCCCATCTTTTCTCCCCTAGAAAACTCAAAGGCCAAGTTTCCACTCATTCAAACAGCAGTTCCATCAGCTTAACTCTGTATTTCCCAGAAAGTCACTGCTTCCTTGGCCTGGGAGTACAAATAGCAACATACTGTCAAAGAAAACAGTAACGTTCTTTCCAATCAGAAAAAAGCACTAAGCAAAACTACATCTCAACAGCAGTTGTAAGGTACATAAAATTGAAAGGATAACATCACAAAGGCAGACAAAACTGGGTAACCTTCCCTAACCCACACTCCTGAGTAGTACACTTCAACACTTACTTGCAGCACATATTTTTATCTTAGTCATTAATTTTATACCAGTCAAAGCTATAGCGAGTTTTTTTTGTTAGATGCATAGGAGTGTATGTGGCTTAAGACTTCCCAAAAGCATTTTAAATGAGATAGACTACACTAACAATAAGGAGAGGCTGTGTCCTAGGGCAAGGAAAATTCAAGCTTAACTCAGATGGGCAGCAGAAATCTCTGTGCTGTGTAAAGACAAAGTAAATAAAATAGTGGGCCTTTTTCAACATGGCCTCTTTTGGCTTTGAGTCCCACACTTACCCCTTGCACAAGGTCTGTGATCTGACCTGCAGCTTCTAGGCTTGGATATCATAACAATATTTTGATACATCTTAATTGCAGCACTTCACACCCTGAATTTCTAGCAAAGACCTTTATTTAGGAAAAAGATGAGAAAGAATAAAAAAAATACTGTTATTTAAAACTATCAAGATGCTTCAAAACATGTTGGTGTTTTGAAGCACCAAGGTGCTTCACCAAGAAAACAATTTACTAACTGTTCTTTATGTACAGATCTTCATAGCTCTGCATAGTGGGTCTTACAAGCAAATTAATCCTCAAAGCATCCCTGAGTAGATGTATTAGTTCAAGCTCATAGATCAAATATGCAAAAAAACATTAAGAAGGTAGGTTGTAAGGCATGCTCAAAGCTATACAGAAAGTGATAGATCTGGTACTATTACTCTTCCAGGTGTTGATCTGACATCTACACACAAAAAATAGTAGCTGTCTCTCAAATGGTGTGTGCAGCCTTATAAAGGGAAACAAAGCTAATAGAAACTGAGGACACATTTACCGGGGTCATCAAGAGGTAACTCTAAGCTGCAAGCTGCCTAGATGTGAACTAATTCTGCCGAGAAACAGTATGGTCACCTTAATTCAGGTGTGGTGCTACACTAACAAAAGTCAAATGAAACTCCTGAGCATCAAGTTGTATTAACCATCCTGAAGAAAATCCTCACATCTGGATGACTTAGATTAGAAAGTGTGTGGCAACACATTTGCCTCTACCAGAACATACAGCTATACCCTTGGAAATCTTTGTCCTGAAACACTTTGACCCTCAAATCTATTTGACTTCAACAGATATCTTTCCAGTGATTCTGAGACACAGGGTTGACAAGTGGTTGGGATATACACTGGGACACACAAGTACCTTGTTTTTCTCTATCTCTTAAGGACCTGTCTTTCTCCTCTAATGCCTATTTGCTCTATGGGTTTACAGTTTTTAGCTCAAGGATCATCACTTATTGAGCAGATAAATAGTACCAGGCTTAATAAATAAGTGTTTCTGAAACACACATAATTTCAATTTCCCTAGCTGAATACGATACCAAAAATCCCCCCCTCTCCTCTACTGACCTCTCACTGAAATGGTTCGATTGAGTACTATAGTACTACATTTGTTCAGAAACACTATCTTGGCTTTTGCTACAGATATTCTCAGTGCTCTGCACATGTACTGAGCCAACAGAAGTCCAAGCTACAAAGAAAATGTGGTGGGTCCAAGCCAAAACACTGTATTACTTTTAGCTCATGGTTGATTAATTTAATGTATGTGAAAGGAAGAGATAAGCATTTAATTGTTACTAGAAGTGGGGAAGCTGATCAGGGCTGAATTAGTAAAATCTGTGACCTAATTTCATCATTGTTTTAACGTTCTAAAGAACTCAGAGCCCATGCTCCTGCCAAAATGAGGCAGACTGCACTTCAGACTGCCTTCTGCAATGGATTTTCCCTTCTTCTCCCTCTCAAACTCAACATTGCTTCTAAATGAAGGTGACCAGCCCATCAGCTTGTAATTACATCTGTGCTGCCAAAAAATACTCCACCATTTCTTTTTTCATGTTTCCAGGCCCTGTTTTTCCCAGAATATCAGATTTCAAGCTCTACATTAATTTCATCCTAAAAATTTGCCAGTGGTTGGACTGATAGCAGCTTCTCCAAGTATCCCAGAACATACATATGCACAAAGCACATGCTAGATACTGTATGCTATGTATTTATATGTTATCCCAAAGATATATATGTTATCCTAGGTAAGTGTTCAGAATAAGGAAGTTGTGAGATCTTGGAATAACTGAGACAAGGTTGGATGGGACACTCAAATGTTCTAGCAGAAATGAACCTAGACTTCTATTCCTCCAAAGAGATGCTGTCCAGCAGCCTAGTTCTAACACTGTGGACATGCCTAACTTTAGGGTAGAATCAATGGCTTTTTCCCCAGGGAAAAAAAAATAAATATATTATCATCCCTTTCCGTTCTTCACCTTCCTTTGGGAGATCCTGCTCCGCATGAGGTCAAAGGGAGAAGATTTTCTTAATCTTGGAGGAAAAAGAAAATATAAATAGCAAAAAGGGAAAAGAAGTGGACTAGGGAGAAGAGTTTTGTCTTTGTTTCCTTTCCCCACCTCCCCCTTTTCCCAGACAGGAAAAAGTCTGTTTGGAAAGCATTTTTTTGCAGGGGTTTAATTCAGTTGGAGACCAAACACCTCAGACTCTTCCTAACATCAGTGGAGTTCAGGGTGATTAGCTCCTCTTTAGATGAAACCCTAAATATGAGAGAGTCTGAGTTACTGTTTAGGAAGGAAAACAGTAATCAAAATTAGATCTCTACCCTCTCTGCCCCCATCATTTAAGACAAATTATTTACCTTTCTAGAGACCATGAAGTGTACCAAATTTTCCAGGCCACTTATCCAACACGATACTTAATACTCCCAAGCAGAGCACTCCCAAACTTCTTCAAAGCAAGACTGCTTCTCCTTTGCGACTTATATTACCAGAGAAGTCTGTGATTAGCCTGATATTTTATCTCTGACACTGCGAGAAATATTGCTGCCATAAACCCCGCTATCCTTAGTAAAAGTGGAAGTACTTGGCAAAAGCTAATAAAATGAGGAACAATGACAGCAATCTCCAATGAATACCGAAGGAACAAATGAGCCAGCTGCCCACGCATATGCAGACACACACACACTGAAGCATTTTTTCTTCACATGGTGTATACACCAGCAGAAAATGTATCATAAGGACACTGCTATTTTAACTTTATGCCATACAAAGCATCGGCAGGGAAATGGATGAGGTGCTTTCACAGATGCTTAACTCCTGATTCACATTTCTCTTTACAAACTAAGTTTAGTATCTAGTTTATTTATTAAATCATACTGCTTCTTCCTGGATTCTTACCAATGACAGCAAGAAGAGACTGTGTAGCATTTTATGAATGCAACAAAACTTTCTGTCCTCTCTTTCACACCGCTTCTACTTTTCTTCAAAGTTTTGAGCAATAAAATACAACAGCTGATGAGTAAGGAAATAGGAAATGGAAACACTTAAGGCTGTTCCAACCACTGGTGCTGATCAGGGAAACACTCTCATGCCAGTAGTTCCTGCTCTGGAAAAAGAGAAGAAAGGGAAGATCTAAGCTATCTCAGCAGAGGAAACAGAAAGACATAGGCCTCAGTGATTCAGCTGAGACATCATGAAGCATTTTAAAGATGAGAGAAATTTTGAACTTTTGGAATTTACTGCAGAAATAACATGACCTAAAAGGGCTCTTATTCAAGATTAATGAGAAAAATTGCTCACTGTTCTCTTTCATTGACCTCTATGAGTCCCCAGTATCAAGACTTTGAGAAATTCTGAAAATACAGGGTGTAATATTCAATTCTGGAAGTTACCCAGCTGAAATCACCAGACTTGCACAAAACTAGAAGACACCATTTAGATCCAAGGAGAAATTATTTTGTAGGGACAGTGTCAAGGTCCATTCTTCCATTTATTGTAGGGTTGGTCTTGCAGCACTTAAAAGGGATATTTTGGGGCATGCTCCATCTTAAACCATCTCTGGATCCAAGTTATTGCTCCAGCTGCTATGCCTGCAGCATTTTGGCTGTACACTCCATTTACTGTTAAGAAAGGTGTTGAATATTACACTTAAAATTTGTTCTGGTTTTGGAAAGTGAAGTACAGTCAGACAATATACTCATATGAGTACTTTTAATTTTTTTACTACACTTTTGTTACTTCAAGAGTTGTATGGCAGTACTCACACCCATGGGAAGCCTACCTCCTCCTATCAGTAAATCAAGAAAGTTCCTCTTCTTTGGACAGTAATTCAGCAGCATTTTCTCAGAGCTCTGAATTCTCTTCCTTTCTCCTTCCTTCCTGCAAATTCCCACTGATGATCAATCGCTTTAAGCATATTAATATGCTTATTTATTAATAAAGCATATTTGGCCTTGGCTTACTTACATTACTCTAAAGCTTCATGTGATCCAGTTTTGTTCTGCTCCTTGAAAGATAATTCAAGGCCACTGTAGAGATGAACTCTGGAGTTCTGCAGCAATGTCTGTCACCACAGTAGCTGTCCACATATTTGAACAGCTCACCTACAAATGCTCACTCTTAATATTAAGCCTTCAGTTGCTTATTTTTGCAGATTTCAGATAAAAGAACTGAACTGGCATCCTCAAGCTGGAACTTGCCTGTATTTAATACTCCTCCATTTGGTTTCTTGGAGATCTAGAGAAATTAAGGAGAAATGGTCAGCCATGAAGTTCCTGAGCCCCTTGGGAGTAACTGCAGGGAAGGAGGCAAGGACCTCTAATGAGACCACCTATCCCTTCCTATTCACAGCAGGACTGAAATCCACCACTTAATCTTGCTGTCAGAAGAAAAGAGTAATCAGTCATTGCCAGCTAAGGTAACTATATTCATAGTGATGACCTACATGAGAAAATGTAGATACCATTTTTAACTCCTCAGCCTAGACAGATCCTTCCAAAAAATCTGCTGCCATTAAAACATCAGGAATTATTACAGTGATGAGGATGGTATATCAAAGAATCATAGAATGGCTTGGGTAGGAAAGGACCTTAAGGATCATTTAGTTCAACTCCCTTCCATGGACAGGGACACCTTCCACTAGACCAGGTTGCTCCCAAACCCATCCAACCTGGCCTTGGAACATTTCCAGGGATGGGGCATCCACCATTTCTCTGGGCAGCCACTGTTCCAGTGCCTCACCACCCTCACAGTAAAGATGTTTCTCTTCATATCTAACCTAAACCTGCTCTCAGTTTGAAACCATTCTCCCTTGTCCTATCACTACATGCCTCTGTAAAAAGTCCCTCTCCATCTTTCTTGTAGGCTCCCTTCAGGTATTAGAAAGCTGCAGTTAAGTCACCCCAAAGCCTTCTCTTCTCCACACTCAACCATCCCAATTGTCTCCGACTTTCTTTATAGGAAAGGTGCTTCACCCCTTTAAACATCTCAGTGGCCTCCTCTGGACTCACTTCAACACGTCCATGTGCTTGGAATGCCTTCTGTGCTGGAGACCCCAGAGCTGGATGCAGTTTTCCAGGTGGGGTTTCATCAGAGCTGAGCAGAGGCAAAGAATCACCTCCTTTTACCTGCTGTACACAACCCTTTTGATTAAAAATAAGTAATTTTTTTTTTTTTGAGAAATAATTTCTCTATTGGTTCACAACCATAAACCTAAACATAAGACTCATGAGTACTTGTGGCCTTCCACACTTCTGACCTTCCAACTTTCCCTGCACTACCTGCTTCAAACACCATTCATGTAGCAAGAAGATTCTTCTTTGATATTTATTAGCCTTAGTACCCTGAACTGTAAGACAGTTGTCTTGATGTACCCCACCAGAGAGTGTGGCCTCTGATTACACAGGGAGGTCCCAGTCAGGTCCTGTCCAAAGACCTGAGATTTATATGTGCCCAGTCTCCTTTTGGCTTGGCATTATCTGCACTGCCAGTGGTCTGAGTCATTCCCTTTAAGATGTAACAGCCCTGAGGTGGGACTGACAGGCTGTGATGAAGAGGGGCAGAAGAAGGGGATAGATGCTCCCTTTATTTTGTCATTGCATTTACCCAAGTGCTGCAAGGGAAATGTTACCAGGAAGCTGTTAAAGGGCAACTTTTTCTGGAGTCACCGATACATCTCCGTGTGACATTTACTCTGTGAGGAATGATTTATCCCTTCAGAAGGAAAGGCCTGAGTCACAGCTCAGCAATAACAAGTAAATCACCTTCTGGAGGAAGATAATGGCTCTGCCTAACATAGGGCTTTTTAAAATGTATCAGACAAAACTCTACCCCGTTCTTGAAGAATACTTAAATTTCATGTTTAGAGTATGTATGGTATTAATGCCCAAAATTGTCAAGAATATCTCTGATTTATACACTACTCTGCTACTAATTCCCTACGGGACCCTCTTCCTCCTCTTCCCCTTGGAAGACAAGACACTAATCATTCCCTAGCCCACACAGTAATTGTGGGAACACAGCCAATACTGACAAAGAAATCTGACTCACAGATTGGAAGTGCCATTGGGAGAGTAAGGAGTACCAGCTTTTCACTTTTCTACTACTCCAACAGAAACATAATAGAAGAGCCAGGATCAAGAGAACAAACTTATCTGTACTGAGAAACTTCCTAGCACAAAATTCTTCCTAGCAATACAGAGCCTGAGAGAAGAAAAAGAAAAAAATGGGAAAAGGACAGAACATAAACGCAGTAGTACGAAAAAATTATATTCACCATTAGAATGCTCTTTAACACCTTTCCCAGTGTCTTATCAGGTTACAACAACTTATGTTCTGTCCCAAACTGCCTACTATTCACTATAAGATTATTCTCCAGTGATGTATTCTCATTATTTAGCTTAATCCACTTTGAAGTGATTTGAGCTCCAGTTTCTGCACAGGTTTAACTTTGATCACTTACAAGTGGAATCCTCCAGACATACACAACATCTATGTAAGTACAAGGAAAGACACAGAAGAAACACAAGGTCACAGTTAAGCATGTACTGGAAAAGCTCTACTGTGTGACCTAGACAGAATTACCGGAGGAAAGGAAAGAGAATTATACCTATTTACATTATCCTTTTGAACCAGGAGCAATTTCCCCTTACTCTAAAACACTGACATTTCCTATGAGATTTGCTCATATAAAAGATGCAAAATGAGACTTCAGCTGCAACCCCTTAAGCCTAGAAAATGACAACATAGTGATAATGATGCCTTATTATTACTAATAAACCCTGTCTCAGACAGGATTAAAAGCCGAAGGCAAGTCCAGTAGTTGTACCTCCACAGGGGAGCCTGGGTGTTCAAAAAGTTTCTGGTATCAATCAGTGCTGCAAAGAGCAAGAATCATACAAGACCAGCAGAGCTTGAAATAAAATATTCTCACCTACAGCAATGGTTCTTGAGTGCCAACATGTACATACTGTAGTCACTACAAAAGTTTCCCTTAAATTATGTGATCAGAGCTTAAAAGTGCATCAGTCCATGCTTGCACATGTATGTGGATGCAGGACCACCAATACTTTTGTGCTGGTTTCAGATGGAACCCAGCCCACAGAAGTAATTGACCAATCAGAAAAAACTATGCCTCTATGAGATACACAATTTAAAATTGAAAGCCCGGGAAAGAGGGCTCCTCTTTTCCTTCCAGTGGGAGGGGAGGTAAGGCTGGGAGGGGCCCAGCCCCAGGACCACATGGGCGGCCGAGCTGAGTTCTGTTTTTCTTTGCATTCCCCAGAGGGCCTGGGACTAGAAATGCCAGTGCTATTGAACATTGCTGAGCAGGGGGAAGGAATGGA
>VWZN01002273.1:246078-269037 GCA_013396955.1 Regulus satrapa | reverse complement strand
AAAAAAAAAAAAAAAAAAAAGCCTGGTAGTGCATTAGCACTAATGTAGTTATGGCAAACCATCCAGTTTCCTTTATGAAAGCATTTTGTTTGCATTTGGTGGACTATTTTTAATTGCTAACTGATACAACAGCTTATTGCTCCCTCAGAGATACACGTGTCACCTTGAGCAACACTCACAGGATTTCAACATGGAGCCTGTGAAGAACCTCTGGAAAATGAAGGAAATCTATATATCTATATCGTGATACATCTGAGCTTTGGAGAAGGGAAAAAATTTAAGTTATATTCCTCTAAGTTGCCATCTTATGTTTACTTGGTGCGGAGGAGAAAGACTGGCTCCCCACAGTGGTTTACTTCCAATAAAATTGTTCAAAGTCAGTGGCTTACGTTTTTCTACTTGCTAAAATACTCTATAAGCTCTATAGTGCTCATTGCTAAGATGTTCTGTCTTGCTACTGGACCTAGAACACCTTTCTACTGTCTACACAGAACAGTACCCTTTCTATGTAATTCCTCTGAGACAATCCCAGGATAATTTTTTTTCTCCTCTTTATATATGCTCCATATGCGTTTGGAGATAGCTTTCGTATCTTGCAACTTTCTCAGCATGAAGACGTAGCATACATACAAGGCCTTTGTCTGTTCCCTCTTGAGCCATACATAATCTTAATCATCAAGCCTTTTCAAAATACTTAGAAATTGCTTGACATATCTCCACCTTACGGTATTTAAGGTCCTTAAAACTTTAGTCTAGGTGTAGCTTATCAGGTCTCTCTACAGATGAATTATCTGCCTACTGCTTTAAGAAGGAGGTCATGGCACTTATGCGACGTTTATGCTGTTTTCTATCCACACTGATGATTGCAATTCTTTCCATACTACTCAAATCTACATATTCCAATAATATGTCATTTCTTCCTCTCTTTCTGATCACTAAGAAAAGCACTAGACAGAAATGACAGTAACTTCCAATTTGTCTAGCCTTCTCAGTTCATGAAAATGCCGTTGCATTTTGAATTGCTAATTTATTTTAGAATACTCAAGTTAAACCAGATTTTAATTGGAGGGTTATTTTAAGGTAGAGCATTTTGTCAAATAACATACTGGAGTCTAAACAATCACTGTTTTCTTTTCATCCACTAATTTTGTTACTGAGCCCAAAAGTAATCAAATGTCCTCTATAAGTTTTGTTTATTAAATGCCATTGATAATTGCTCATGGTTGTGTTACTCCTTATAGTTACAAAGTCATTATTTTTATTGTTGTTTCCATTATTTTATTAGAGGCTGAAAATGCTTTTAAAGTAACAGCTTGAAAGTTAATCCAGGGAATTGTTTGGGGAAGGACTCAAATTAAGCCATACACAGAATCTAACTGCTGAAAAGCTGCCATAGTTTTGGATTCTCCTAAGAGTGTAATATAAAGGACCAGAAGAAACATGAGCAGACGATAGCTAGAGGCTATATTATGATCATTATGCTATTGTAGTACAGTTAAGGCATATGCACAATGTACCACAACTTTTAGAAAAACCCAGAAAGGTTTAACAGCCTCACAGAACAAAAGACTGATGATGCCACTGTCTGTGGGTTTGGCTAATTTTTATGTATTTCATTATCATCCTATACAGCACAAAGGCATCTCATGGACTTCAGGGTCTCATACACTAGAAATCATAATAGGAAACGTGTACTTAAATCTTTCTCTTTGAAGTAATGCCTGAAAGGTGGCAGGGGTAGAGTTAGGGAGGGGGAAATAGGAATCCTCAACGCCTTGATAGAGCAAGAAGAATTTTAATTTTCCTGCTCCAAGCAGCCTACCATGTGAACACATGACAGCAAGAGGTACTAGGATTGGATTAGAGACTGATACTCTCTGCCCCATCCCCAGGGTGCCAACTGCCCCAGATCCTTTTGTTCTGCCCCTGCTGAAAATTCCTATGAACATTTCTAATCATTTTCAGCAGGGGCACCAGCAGAGAGCTCTGCCGGACAGCGGAACAGCCTCCTGACTGCTTTGGCTCAGACATCACACCCTGGGAAAACTGGCATCTACAATCAAACCTCTTTAGGAGTGGATTGAATAACTGGCTCTGTTTACAGCTGTTTATGTGGCATCCCAGCCATCAGCAGGTAAACACCTGAACCTAGGCAATCAGTGGCCTGTAACTAGAGACTGGCCATGTAATAAATATGCAGCTCAATAAAAATACAGTTAATCTTGTAATAAGAGACTCATGAATCAACCTTCTTGTTTCAGTATTTCCTTCCTTTCTTCAAAACACTCTCTTAAACAAGTGAAATCTCTATGTACAGTGAAGTTAATCTCCTCATTTCCTGGCAAGCCAGTGGCTCAAATGCAGTAGGGACTTTCTAATTAATATTATATGCCTCTGAAAGACTGGGAAAATGCATCATAAGCAAATACTGCATTGCCTAAGATTAATATAATTGTTTAGGCCAATTTCTAAACAGGGCTTTGATGTGACTCGCTGTACCTAGAGTATTTAGCTGAAAGCTTGCTCAGCTCAGTAGCTCTGTGCCAACAGGAATCTGAGTCTCTGGGATCTGTTCCCAGCCTTAGTGGTTCACCCTGTCTCTGTGGAAAATCAGGTAGTCTCTGCCCTTCACTGTCTTCTGCTAAATGAAAAATACTAAGTGCTTGGAGTGACTGCACAGTACCTCCTGTTCACAGCTCTACCAGTGTATCTTGTTTATAGCTCTGCTGTCCCATAACTTGCTGCTAACGCTCCCTCTACTTGCTGAAGGTCCAGAGTGATGTGCACTGACCTAACACCAAGTCTGAGCAGTGGGATGGCATCAGTGCCCTAGACCAGGGCACCGGAGGCCCAGCACTGCATGGCAAGTCAAAGCAAGGCAGAATCAGAGTTTGAGTGGTAGAGTTGTAGGACAAAACAAAAACAGCTGTACTACAGCTCCAAATCTAGTCACGCAGGCAGGGTAACATGAGGAGACACTTTAAAATGTGTTTGGCATTGATGGAAAGACACAGACAGTTATTCCAACAAAAATAAACTTGGAACAAAATAGATTTTTTTTAATCATAGCTATCCATCAATACAAACAAGGTAAAGCAAACTGACACACTAAGAATAAAATCAGAATGAAATATACAAGAGAAATAATGATCACCAGATGGAAAGAAAACAGAGGCTTAGGCAATCAACATTATGGGACTACTGAATGAGAATATTGGAATTATCATGGCAAACTTTTATTTATGACTTCTGAAAATTCATAGTCTACATGGTCAAAGCTCTAGGAACTCACTGTTCCTGTCCCAAAGGTGACCCTTGACCCAAGGACATTCCAATCAAAGGCAACAAATGCATTTTAAGAGAGAAGAGTAATGTTAAATTAATGATGTGAAGGGTTAACAAAAAATACCAGAAAAATATCAACTTTTGACAATATCTCAAAAAGCATGCAGCAATGCCCATGCAATAACACCACCCAAATTCTTTGTGTAAACCTAACAGGGCACCTTGTCCCCATTTCCACCTAGACCACATCTCACGGATGCCTGACTCTCAACTGACAGAAGGGCAGAACTGCTCCAACTCAGAACCAGAATAAAACTAGTAAAGTCAGCATATGTCTGATCCTTATCATAAAAGCCATGACAACAAATATTGTCTCTTTCTTGGTACATGTAACATATAGAGACATTCATGGCCACTATTCTGACTGTGGTCCCTAAGAACGAAGTTAAAAGATATGAGTGAATGGGGGCAGCACAGACAGTGCTAAAACACAAAGAAAGAGCAGTAGTAAGAGTAGAACAAAAAAAGTCCCTTCCTGGGTCACTTCTCTGCAGAAGATCTCAAACTAAGAAGAAATATGTTAAGCATCTGTCAGTCACAGCTGCTGCTTGGAGAGCAGTGAGCAGCAACTTCCAAAAGCTGGAAACCACAGAGAAGAGCAAGCAGCAGGTTCAGAGGTAAGATACAGCCCCAAGGTGGAAAGCCAGCCCCACCAATATTACCTTGTCTGTCGCTGGCTTCAACTACCCTGTGTAGAAATAGAGAACATTGTTCCTTTCTTTCCTGGAAAGTACGTTCCTTTGAACAGTACAAGCTGCAACTAATTAGTCTCAGGAACAGACAATTTAGTAGGGCCTGTACTGACGGGACAGGGAGTAATGGTTGTAAATTAAAGAAGGGTAGATTTAGTTTAGATATAAGGCAGAAATTTTTCACAATGAGGGTGATAAAACACTGGAACAGGTTGCCCAGAAAGGTGGTGGATGCCCCATCCCTGGAAACATTCAAGGTCAGGTTGAATGAGGCTCTGAGCAACCTGATCTGGTTGAAGATCTCCTGTTTTCAAACACTATTTGCTTTCTTAACACCTCAGCACAATTTCTCTCAGGATCTTCATGCAGTGCTGCAGTGCTGCACTGTAAATTCATGCAGTGCCAGAGTCCAAAGATGTTAATGACAGAGCTAAAGATGAAATAAACTCTTTGCCTAGGGCTAGTGCCCAAAAACCAGGCTCTCATCAGGGGTGACTTTCACCAGGCCCTGTAAAAAGAAAAGCCAGTCTCCAGGCCAGTTTGCAGGTCAAGGTACAGCATGACTCAGCCTTGCAAACTGTGATGCCCCTACAGAGTATGGGCATGTTGCAGTTGCAACAACTCCATGGAGCAGTTGCTCTTTTCATCCCAAGAGGAGGCTGGGCCCCCTTTTCTGCTAGCATTGTGCCTGCCCATTACACAGAGGGAGAAGTAACAGAGGGACAGAAATAACTCAAAAGTGTCTGAAATCATTTGTGGCCACAGTGTGGGGCATAAGAACACTTTATCCTTTTCTTTTGTACTTGCTACCCGAAAATCTAGTACACTTACAGAGTAATTAATTTAGTTTCATGCAACATAAGACAAGAAACTTATCACCACTTCCATTTCACACATTGACAAACTGAGGTTCACTGTGGGCAATCAGAATAGCCTGAAGCAAAATCAGAACAACCAAACACTGAACTGAAGACTGTAGATCTTGTGCCTTCACACTACCTTTCCTTTCTCAGCATGACCTCCTCCCAAGCTGAGATGCTACTTTTCCATATTCAAAGGTATTACTTTCCTCCCTAGAGAGACCTGAAGGCTGAGCTGGCTTCTCTACTTTCTCTTTGCTTAAAGGAAAAAAATAAAAAAAAAATTTAAAAAGAGACCACATCCACAAACCCACTCCAAAGGCAGTCTTATTTAATCCCAGTGTAATTCCCACTGCTCTTTCTTAATCCTTTCACCTGTGAGATAATTGCTAGCATTCTGGGAAGAACTCGACTGCTAATCATAGACTTGCATAAAAAGAGACAAAGAACCAGATAAAACAGTCTAAAGGAAATCACAAGGCCTGATTTAATCATGCACACACATATCCATTCCAGACACCCTGCTGAACTAGCCTCCTTCACAACAGATGAAAGGTCTGCTAATGGGCCTGGAGGAGAAGGCCATAAAAAGCTATGTCAGTAAATAAAGGCTTTAGTCTTCTTCTACTGCATTGTAGAATGAGACACCACACAAATCAAATACTAAAATAAACTACCAATAGTAATACCTAGTTGCTTAAAAATCTGTAGGGGTATCTTCCCATCGTATTCCAGAAGACCAGCGTTCACAGCCGATTCCTCTTCTACCACTTCAGTTGGGACACTGCTCCCAGATTAGAGCATATTTCTGCGACTCTTCCTTCTGCTTTCTTTCCCTCTTTTCACTGCCGATGCAGTTCCTCTTCACTGAAATAACACTTTCACTCCTTGAACTATTTAAGTGCCTTAGTTCTTTTCCATTTGCCCTTAAATTTCATGCCTTCAAAAAGAAACCCACATTGTCTCATTGTGCTCATATGTACTTTCCCAACAAAATCCTTACGCAGTACACTCATGGTGCCTTTGCATTATGATAGGTTATTTCCTTCTGCAGAATTTTCTTACAGAGAATATGTGTCATTTCCCTTTGTAACATATGATTGCTATTTCTGTGGTCATGTACATGTTTATCAATAGGTAAACACAGTTTCAATCTTTTTAGAGTATTGCTTTAGCAAGTGGAATCTAATTGGGAGAGTCCCTGGTATGGGAGGCAAGTTATTTGATGGTTTATAAAACAGATTGCACCCGTGCTTAGAGAAACAGTAATGGACAAGAGAACTCTGGCATTTATTGCCTGTTCTCCTCCAGCTCTCTCCATCTCTCTGTGCTTCTGCTCATTCAACTGTAAAACAAGGAAAACAAATAATTAACCTTCTTGCTGGACGGATGTGAAGCTGAATGATAATGCTTTGTACTCGCTGTGTGTTGTTCTCAGGACACACCGCAAGTGTCAGTGCAGCAGCTCCTTGTGCAGTGGTGAAGGGCTTTTGTCCCCATTCCATTGCTGCAGAGGCACAAAGGTCCCAACAATTTACAGGGAAAGTCAGCTGCAGAGCCAAGAACACAGCTTTCACTTCTGAAGCCTCTTCACTAAGCATGATGCTATGCAGGAATGTACTCAAAGTATTTATAAGACACTTAGCAGTTCAGAAGGTTGGTGAGTTGTCAACATGCTACACGTGCTCTGCTGATGACAAACAATCAGCACACAAAAAAATGAGATTTTTTTCACGAGATTCACAGATAGATATGGCTGGAAATAGCACAAGGGAAGAAAAGCAATCACTCAAAATAAAGGCGGTCATAATTCAGTATTGCTTAAAATGAATTGCTGAAAAATGGCCAACTGGAAATCTCAGCAAATAGAGCTGTAACAAGCTTAAGGCCAAAAAGAAGGAAATAGGTGTTTATCCATTGAGCTTATCAATATGAAAACTTGTAAAGAGGTTTCAATCTCCAAAATCAGTCAGATGGGAGAAGAGTCAAAGACAAAATGATTTCTGAAATAAATTTATTTTCAGTTATTTTTGGAAGACAAAACAGAGGAACGTTGGTACGTTGGAAAGCTGACAAAAATCATTATTCTCTATAAATTGCTTTGACATTGTATAGGCAGTGACCTTCACAGCACTACCAGTTTAATGGCATTTACTTCAGCAGTAGCCGATTTCACTATTAAACAGGGATGCATAGCACGAGATTACAAAACTAAATCACTCTTGTAAATATTTAATATCATTGCCTTTCTTTTTTTTCTTTTTTAACAAATCACTATCAAAGGCAAAGCACACAGTAGAAAATACATTTATTTATTCTATCCTGGAAAAAGCTTAGTGCTCATGCATTTTATCTATCTAGTACTCCAAATGACTTTGACACTTGAAAGCCCTTCTGATCAAAACAGTCTGAAGGAAGGCAATTTTGCAACCATTTAAGAACTGATTTCATGCACTGATCAACATTTACCCAACTTGCCTGATAGAATAGCACAAAGTTTAACCCAGCAGATTGATAGCAAATACCTGAAGGAGAAAATTAGTAAGAAAGCTGCACTAAAATTTAAATAAAAAACCTTAGAAAACAAAAAGAAACAAAATCAGAGATTCTGTCCTCACTCTTCTCTTCCCTGACATCAAAAACAAACAAACAAACCCCAAAACAAAGAAAAAACACCAAAAAAAAAAAATCAGCATCTGGGAAATCAAAGGGAACTCACATATTTCTGCCTGATAATATAATAAATGCATCTACCACATAATACTTTCATTCCATTATGGACATACATTGCAGCATAGCAGGAAATGAAGTGTCCACAGATTTCTCTTAAAATACATCTGTTTTAAAGACAGAGTCAGGAGAGAGGACAAATAAAGTACAAGAATATAGCAAAGAGAAACCATTAATGTGTGTCCCCAGTATCCTATCTTAACATAAAGTTGACTGGTAAATTGAAATGCTAAGCCTGGAATTGAGTACTTTAAGAAGAGCAAGTAATTTCTAAAGAGAGCTTTACAATCTGAGCATTCTGATTTTTCCAACTTTGGGCAAAAGAGATTTTTTTCCACTACCTGACATAAATGGTCTGGCACATTGTGGCAAAAATTCTATTCTGTTCAAACTGCCAATGATCAATGACATAAAGCGTTCTTTATAACACTATTTCATGAGACAAGTAATAAAATTTATGTTTCTTTTCAGCTGTTTAACAACAGGAGAAAGACAAATGAATGGATATTTAGGAACTGAACAAAATCTGGTCAAAAACTAATTTGGAAAACTGAAAAATAAAAAACACATGTAGAATGCAGTTTGCACACATGCCTACAGACTTCTCAGAGACTGCAGAGTAAGACTATGCAAAATAAATATGAAAATGGTCAGACAAAGGTATTATTGAGATGATGGGGTTGGCCAGTCCTGCAAGGCACTGGTGCCTCAAACGTGGGTGCCCTTCGTCAGAGCTGGGAAATGCAAATGCACAGCGATGCCAGGGCTGCCCTGGGTTTTAAAAAAGCTTGCAACATCTTTAATGCAGAGCTGAACGAGAGCCTGTAATCCCTGTGCTGCGATGCAGCAATGTGCTCTCCCCTCACAGGACAAGCCAACAGCTATGCAAGATCCTTTTATCAACATTCACAGGGTTGGAAAATAACTGTTCACAGTTTGATTCCCAACATTATTGAGTGAACCAAGAATTGCTCAGAGAACAGGCAGCTGAATACACACATAAAAGACAAAGGTTCTTCAGTGATATTTATTCTAGCCAAGTTTTAATATTTCAAGGCTTACAGCAACTAACTCTTTACATAATCAAATGTAATTATCTGATCCCAGCTGGTGATCAGAACATTCATCATCAACCTGGTCATTATTAATATACCAGTAATTAGGGAAATAAAGGTGTATGCTCCATAATGCTGGCTTAATACAATTCACTGTACCTAATAGGACCCCATCTCCCTTTAAAATACAATTATTTTAACATATTATACTTTTTTTTTACTGTTACTAACAATGAAAAATCAAAAATAAGTAGTATTTTAGAGCAAGTACTTTATTTTGTAAGTCTTAAATTTAAAAAAAAAATTGTTCAATTAAAAGGAATCATGTCTTGCTTTAGAAATAATATGACCCATAAGCAGCTCCCCAATCAAGCTGTGATTTGAGAGAAAAACTCGATTAAAATGCATGCAATTGACAGAATCAAATCATAAACACTTACCTACAAATATTACATACCATCTTCTTGCTCTACTGTAGGAGAGGAGGTGATTTCTCAGGCACCACTGTGTGGTACTGCTTGGCAAATGCTACTGACTTTTTAATGGTGACAACTGTGTACACAAATCCTAAAAGTACCAGTTCTGTTTAAAGCCTTTCCTCACAAAGCAATGCTGGTAAAGAAGCATTTCTATTAAATTCTTTGCAGTGTTTAACAAGAGAACTAAGGCCATAATTTAGTGAGAATGATCCAGAATCCCTCAGGTGAGTGTTGGAACAGTTTTAGAGTCCGATTTTTCCCTGCACTATTTCTTTTACATCAGTGCATTTCCTCTGCTTCAGTATCAGGTATAACACAATAAAATACTTTCAGAGCAGTGAAGAATATGCTTCTTAATATCTTTGCATCAAACCTCTTAGTATAAAAAGCACATCTTGTATAAGACCAATATCTCACAGAAAATCCTTCAATAACAGAATTTGGGGACTTTATCCCTGCAGGTACACAACACATTCCCAAGAGAAAAACACCATTAATTTCTATAGGCTTCTCCAGCCATTTAGGGAATGCAGTACACTCAGCACAGCAACTTACAGGGTAGGCTGTCAGGAACCAAAATTTCAAAACAAAAAGGCTTTCAAAACAAATGAATATGCCACAACCTGTGAGGGCTGTGTACACACCTGATTCCTTGCTCTCTGCAGTGGTAATTTCTATTATCTTCCCTTATTTCATAGCCTATCTATACTGATTTCTATATGTGCACTCAAAACTATGAAGGCTCTTGAAACAAATGAGGAAATGAAAACCAGCATGAGAAGGAGCTCTAGCTCCATGAAAGGGTGAGTACAGCCAAATAAATGAAGAGTTCTGGGTGTCACAGGAAGATGTGCTTTGCCAAAATCAGAATCAAAACCCACGATATTGATGTGGGGAAAAGCACACACCATTAGACATGAAGTAATAACTGACACACATGACCTTCTTCACAGTAATAGTTTTACAACCATTTGCATAGCATGTTATTCCCTGATTTCTAGTCAAAATATTTACCAGCTGGTAAAGTACAGCAAATAAGGCTGTTTGTAAGCTCTTATTTTCCATGTACAAGATCCAGCTTACATAGCACATATTTTCTAAACTGTTCAATGCCATAACGTTATCTCTCTAGTCCACAGAAGGTCACAAGGGGCCTTAAAACAGCAAACTCCCCTCTTTCACAGGTTTTCCTATTTTTGCAAGACTGATGTGTGTGACAGCGTCTATTTCAGTTCCTGATGGCATTATCATCACTTTGCTACATTACCATAAAGACCAGGAAATAAGCTATTATCTACCACACTCCTCCCAAACGTTATCACAGACAATCATGTGCTCACAAAACAGTATTAACCGTGAGAATTAGAGTCCATTTAAACTGCAGCTGTTCCTTCAATCCTAAATAGGTTCTTAGATCAAAACTTCTCCCTGACTGGTCTCATTATTGAATGTCCATTTCAACCAGAAGAAGAAAAAAATTACTTCAAAAAATTTCATGTTGTGCAGATAACATTTCTTCCCTGTAATATGACAACTGTGTATGTAATATTAAATAAAGAATTTTTCAAAAAATACAGTGGACATTTTAGCTTTCAGATTTTTGAGTTGAAATTTTGCCTTCCAATCATCTCTGGCAAAAGAAATTAACCTGTAATTTTGATTTTCTATTTCTAGTTTCTCTTATTTTCAGAATCTTAGGCTTCCATTATTTAAGGAAATATGTTCTATTTATTTTTAACAACAATACTAACTGTGCATTTCCTGTTAAATGCAAAACTTAAATCCTAGCTTTAATATACATGCTGGTTCTTTTCAGGTAAAAAAACCCATGCTCTAGAAAGGCCCAGGCCTCCACAACCCTGTATTCTGCTGTTATTAAAAAAACCTCAGCAGATTATTATGTTCCATTTCCTGTTCTGTTTCTTTGACTCTTTGTTACCATTCACTGGAAGGGCTTCAATCTGCAGAGAAAGAGCACTTTCAAATCTAAACTGGAAAACCTAAATGTCAGGAAAATGCACAATGTCTCTTTAAGAGTCAACAGTAAATTAACTTGCCCATAACAGTGCAATAATTAGCAGTTAGTAGCTTATTAAATGGATGGCAAAGGCCAAGCTGCCATCTGGGATCTCCAGTTTCTTGTGATTGTTATTATGTCAAGATGTGCAACTTGCATTAGCTTTCATGTCACTGCGCTTGCCCTTACTTTACATGTAAATTTTAATGATACATACAGCACTCTAAAAATCAGACATCCATCAAAAGTGCTATTAGCCTGCCTTTTACAAAGCACGTGGCCTATTTTGCTACCTCTGCATCTCTACACACCACTGAATGCCTCAAATGAAGAAAACAGAGGAAGGGGGAGGAAAAAAAACCTTTCAATGATATCAATTAAATACTCTCTCTGGGCAGAGAGAAACCTGAGCTTCACCGAAAACAGAAGAATTACAATACAGCCTAAGACAACAATATTTTAACTCCTGTTTACACGCAACACAATCACAATGCCTTTAACTCTCCCAGGAATCATTCTTCTTAGTAAAAATGAAAGCCAGCAAAGAATCAGCTGCTTATTCACACACCAGAAAGACGAAGTTTCAAGCAAGGCATAAAGAAAACATCTAAGAAAAAATTAATTACCTATAACTGCTACAAAATAAATTACCTACAAAATAAATAAAAATACTACAATATAAATTACCTACAAAATGCTTAACACATTATTAAATATCTTATGCATACAGAATACTTGTAAACACACATGCTCATAGGCACAAACAAAAATAATTTACCAGAACTGTCTTATTATGTTTGTGTTCATAATTGTATTACAAAGAGGTATAATAAGAAAAATAAGGCATCTATTCATTTGCATAAGCTGATATCAAACATTTACATTACTTCATTCCCCAAAATTTAAAAAATGTCATCACCACTGGAATATAAAGAAATAGGATGAATGCCTTGCAGAAATACCACCCAATACTTTATATTTGAAATTCATCATCTATCAATCACCTCTAAGTAGACTTCAAGAAATTACATTAAAATATTTTTTTCCTAAATTAAATATGAAACCAGCAGCAAAAATTCATTTCCAAAAAAAATTAATTCTAGAAGAATAATATCTTCATTTAAGGGGCTTTGATTCTATCTAAAAGGTTTTGCATATTTGGTATTTTCTAATCATAAAATAAAATGGTAGATTTTTTTAAATCGTCATTAAGCATAAAGTTAAAACTGAAAGTCACCATCCTTACAATAGTGCTTTTTTTTTTTTTCTCACCCAAGGAAAACAAACCCACTACCACACATATTTTAGAGTCCTTTCATTAATACTTTTAATTGTAGAAGCCAAAGCCATACAATATTCACATTTAAAATCCAAATATTAAGATACTTTACAGAGCAAAGCAGAATTTTAAAACCACTGCCAAGGCTGGCAAGACAAACGTAGTGTTGTTTTTTCCCCTTGTATAATTAGACATTTAGAGAGCACAAACGATTTAATTTGTTACTGATGTTTCACTTCAACATTTGCATAAACGCTTGGCCATTCAGCTGGATTTATTCACATACAACCATAGAACCATTTAGACTGGAAAAGACATTTAAGGTCATCAAGTCCAACCCCCAGTACTGCCAAGTCCATCACCAAACTGTGCCCATGAGCACCCCATCTACACATGTTTTAAACATCTCCAGAACTGGCGAGTCAACCACTGCCCTGGGCAGCCTGTTCCCATGTTTGACAACTCCTTCCATAAAGAAATTTTTATGAATATCCAATCTAAATCTATCCCTGGTGCAACATGAGGCCATTTCCCTTCATTCTCCCCTGAGCCTCTTTTTCTCCAGGTTAAACACCCCCAACTCCTTCAGCTGCTCTTCATCAGACTTGTGCTCCAAAGCCTTCACCAGTTCCATTGCCCTTCTTGGGACTCGCTCCAGCACCTCAGTGTCTTTCTTGTAATGAGGAGCCCAGAACTGGACACAGCGCTCAAGGTGCAGTCTCACTAAGTACAGGGGACGACCACTTCCCTGGTCCTTCTGGCTACACAATTTCTCAAGCAAGCCAATACAAGTCCTAATGGTATTACTGGTGAAAAAGAACTTGAAAATATTTTCCTGATCAGTAAGGTCCAGTCGTTTCCTTCTATTCAAGCCCACAAATGCTATTTCATTTTTCCTGTGCCATTACCTTCAGATCAATATTATTGAACAGCTCAAAGAAATAAGAACCTGCTTCTCTGAGAGAAAACCTTCCAAGGCTAAACCTTCCACGACTTAAAAGACCTACTTCAGTTAAGAGCAGGTAGGAGCAAAGCAGACAATCTGATTTTGCAATGCTGATTATTAAACGGCAAAATTGTCAGTAGCCTTTGGTCCACACAACATGCATTTTAAAAGATCCCACTCTTTCACTTCTCTCTGACAATTAAGGAAAAACCTACTTCTTACTGAAAATGAGCAGCTGTATATTTCACACTGAGCACAACTACTGACAGAAGGAAGGAGCCTCATGCCTTGGAGAAGAACTGGCAGTCTGCAGACTGCATGGGTGCTACAGGGTGTGCTATGCACACCCAGAAACCAGCCTCACTGGTCGTTTTCTGTGTCAGAGAGGGCATCTTCAGTTCTTTGGGTTATTGGCCCACTGTATTCACTGTGAATTTTGCTATTGCCTTCAAGAAGAAAATAGCAAGATTCCCACCAGGAATAGAGACAATTCTCAAAGGGGACATGAGCCTCAGTAGAAGTTAGATCCACACCAAGAGCATAGTAAAACAAAACTCATACGGTGGAAGATAAAAAAAATGACAAATAATCATTTCCTTAACAAAGACTTTTAAGAGAACAAATTACATGGAAGAAGGTGATAACACATTAACTCCAGTAGCAAATTAAAGTTGGATATTTATAATTTCCTTTGATAACATTTATTGTGGGGGAATAATAATAATGTGATATCATTTATCATTTGTTGTGGGGAAGCGTTAGGTAAGTAAACTTAATACAATTGCTCCTTAATTGCCAGTGCCTCTTCAGAAGAGAGTTCATATTCAGCAATTCCTGCCAAACTAAACAAAACTCCTTGCTCATCACATATTTATCTCACCTCCATGACCAGTTCCACACCTCAAATAAGAACTCAATGCATTTAACCTAAAATCTCAGTTTAGGTTAAAATGTAAGTGATATCCATGTGCTTGTATACATCTCAACTACTCCAGCCATTACCCCAGAACCCCTACACTTCATCTTCTTCAACTTTCGAGTAACCTATTAAAAAAATTAACATTTCCTGAACATTTTAAAAAGGACATTTTTAAACATTTTCTAAAATATGCAGAGAAAGCCTATTTATTGCAGTGGAAACAGCTAATCAAACACTTGCTTTAAATTATGAAGGCAAGGTCACAGACCGCTATATGCTGTGAAGAAGTTTTATGAATTCAAATACATTATATCCAAAATGAAATCAATTACATCATATCCTTTGGCTACATATATGACATGAGACAGTTTTTACTAGAAGTGCTCAAAAAATGCCAAAAAATATGAACCCTCCATGCAAGCACTAAAGGCATCTGATACCACTTTCTCTGTGAGCTGAAGGCCATGCGTGGATTCAAAATTACAGTTTGAGCCCTCTGAAAGAAATGCCATTTTTCACACAGACTGATGGTTCTCTGACAAAGTCACTTGCTATAACTAGAGCTAGAAACCACACACAACTTGGAAGTGAAACTATATTTTCACTCAATGACACAATAAATTAAGTTTCAGTACATATGAATTAATTGTGGTCTTTGCGTTATATCCTCATGCCTACTAGCTCAGTTAGCAGACTTGCCTTGGAAAAGACTTTCAGCTTAATCCTACACAGGCTGGCCTGAAGCATAAATGCCACCCAAGAAAAGAACATGAACGAACATCACACAATTGCCCTGATCTACACTAACCCTTAAAGCACACTAATCCATACATCAGCTAACTGAATTACTGGCAGCTGTGTTGAGGCCCAGTAATATTTTATATGGTCTGCTTAGAGCTTCAGCTTCTCATATTTTTGACAGTGTATATACATGATTATTATGTTCATAGGTTTTTACCTTCTCTTGTTGAGAAGATAGCACTGAGTACAGCTTAGCTATTACCCTTCATCACCCAAGTTAGAAGAGAATAGAAAAACTATGAAATTTATTACTGGAATATTTTTCCAACCTCAAAATAGAACTAATAATATTGATTACATAATGTACTCCATCACAGAGAGTTCAACAATAGAAAATTGTTAGAAGAAAGCTGGGCATCCGAAAAAGGAATCATACAAATTAAGGTGTTTAATATGTCATTGTGCTCCCTAGAATTCAGACATTACAGGAGTAGTAGTTATTGAACAGAGACTGCTTGGGCCTCAAAGGAAAGTTATTAAGAAGAAATACTCTGAGCTCATACCCCTCCCAAATTCATACCTTCACCATTAATCATTTCACTTCCCAAGGTCTTACTGGTATAGACACAAGCAACATCCTCAAACATGTTCAAATCATGCTAATAAACAGATCAGATTTTTCAGCAGTATATTCATTGGAACAGAGTAGTCTCAGTATAACAAAACCTTTTAATCTTTCTCATTTGAAAATAGCATCAAAAAAATATTTCTCTCAAGCCATGTTTATAATTTATCAATCAGTCTTCACTTTTCCTCCCAGTACAACTGAAGACCCATAGCAAGTTTGCAGCGTTTTGCCTTCTTGGCAGTTTTGATAAGGAATGGATGACTGCCCTCAGCCCACCCAAGATAGATGTGAACTGCTGAAGAGCAAGTTGGAGCCCCAGAGCCATCTAGCATGTCCTGAGCTGTATTGGGCTGCAAAGGAAATTGACCTCTCTGTTAAGCAGCGTTGATTACTTCTGCTTCCTCTGCAGCTTTTTTAGAACTCGATTTCTCTTTGAGAAACACCTTAACACTAACAGGAATGATGGGAAGCAGAATCAGAGGAAGAAACAATAGCTCAAAAAACCTCCATTTTTGCAGGGCACTGGACAAGACGGTGTTCAGCTGCCACCAACACCAAAAATTACCACCAGTAACAAACACCAGTAGCAAAATTACCAGCAGCAGCATCACTGTAGTGCAAATGTCAGCAGAATGAGCTCACTGGCCTATGGCTCAATCCTTGACTGAATTGACAAATCCTTTGCACCCCACCAACACCAACTAGAGATGGCCTGACACTGCATAGCCCATACTTAGTGTGAATAGGGAGAAAGTAGTATCTCTTAGGAAGGCCTCAAAGCATTAATCTTAATATTTCCTCCATTATTCAACACAAAAGATTGTTAAGAGACTTTTAAAAATACAAGCATTAAATTCCAATATGAAACACATTCATTGAAATACACTTCACCCATCAACAAACGTTTTACAAGCAATCAAGTCTTAGAAAGAATGTGATCTCTACCTTTGCTTCTACCTAGAGACAGGAAGGTGTGCATCCAGTTAAGAGGAGGAACAAGAGAGGTATCCACCACGGAGGAGGCAGAAGAGAACAAGAAAGCATAAAAAAGCAGAAAAATATGTCACTGGCCATACTTAGAAAAACAAGGAAATGAACATATTTATCTAGCAGCCAAACCAAACAAAACACAATGTCAAGGGAAAAACAAGAGACACACCACTAATAAAGCACAAAGCAAAGCTTAAACCACTGACAGTACAATCAGCAGCTGCCTGGTTAAGCTTTAATTTGATTTTCTACTGAGAAATGCAAACTGCTCATGCAATACCACGCCAGTGATATGCCTCAATCCACGTCAAATTCAAAACAGCACGGGAAACAACAGAATAGGATAGGAAAAAAAAATAAAATCTCATGGTAATATATTTGCTAAACACATCTCACCTACCAGAGCTAATGTATTTGTATATAATGTTGACAGTGCATATTTACTCACACATATACATTTACATATTTTATATCCATCATATTTTTATAGAGAGTAAATATTTATCAAAAGGCAATATCCGTGAGTTTGCTGGCAAGAAAGGAGAAGCTACTGTTCCCTGATGTGTTATAGATAAACACGGTGGCTAAAGTTGCCAGAAGCCAATAGTTTTCACTTTTTTTTTGCCAGATGAGGGAGTGTAGAAAGTGCTGATGACTGGCCTGAATAGGTCATGCAAGTCTTCATGAGCCAGCTGGGTTGCAACTTGTAATTTAAATTTCCAAGTGCAACTGTTTACATAATCCAGTGCTAAATCACAGACTACTACAAAGAAACATTCAGTGTTATTGAGAATGAAAGTGGCCATCAACAGTTCTGATCCCTTCCAACATGCCTTCCTCTGTCAAAACAGCTTGCCATACTCAACTGCATCCTGAGTAACTAGGACATGCTGAAGGGACCTGTCTCCTGGATGATCCTACAATAAGCAAGGCCTCTGAGCCACAAGCCCAGCTGAACAGCAAGTGGGGAGAAGAGGAGCTCAACACTTTCCAGAGTTTAGTCAAATGCTCCACATGCCAAACACTGTGGTCTTGACATACACCTATTAAAAGCCCAATTTTCCTACCTTTCCTACCACACAGGGAGGTTAAACAGCATAGAAACTGATAAGTAAGCCCCTACTTCACTTATGATTGTTACCTAACCTTTCATGACATCAAAGCAGACATCCATCTCGAAAAATAGAATAAAAACTGATGATGTCTTAAGTATTTCTACATTTCACTGACAGATACAGGAATTGTGTCTGTTTTACTGAAGAATCTAATTAATCTTCAGCCTTCAAAGGCACTGTGTACTGTCTCACTAACTCCTTGGACTGAATACCCTCAGATACATGCTTACATAATGCCAAAAATCTTCTGCGTACATCTAGTCTAGGAAAGCCACATCAGGCTTTAGAGTCAAAATTTCTGTTTTCTTCCCATAGGCCAAAGGCTTGGTCTGGTCTTCCTAGCATACCACTCGCACACACATTGCATTAAGCCTTAAGTTGCTTCACTCCTGCATTCACAAGACTAGAAGGCATCAGGAGTTCTGCTAACTCATGTCAGCAGGACACTGGTACAGCCAGAGGAAAACAGAACCACAATCCTCCTTGCTTTACCTGTTCTCATCAGCTTCTTACTCCATACCCTCGCACTGCAAAATGGGACTAATTATCCCACTCTGTCACAGCCAATAGATCTGTAACTCAGTGCAGGCTGAAATATTGACATGTGATCTCTGATCTGGGCCTAGATCCCATTTGTAGCCCAACATGAGGTTAGTCCTGTTGTTCTTCCCAACCATTTTGTTCTGTATGTATTTGAGTATTTTAAACTGCAGACACAGGACTTACAGGCCATTATATGCAAATTTCCTTAGGATTCATAATGAGTTAGGATCATGCCACAAGGGCTATTAACATACTTTTTGTAATAATTGTACTCTTAAAATAAAAACCAACATTGAGGTCTACATTTAGTAGGAAGAAGTGGGAGTCATTACAGCTGGCACAAGAAGAAAGAAATGGCAAGATAAAGTATTTGGTGGGCTGCATGGAAGAGGAATGCATACCTTTTACTATCTATGGAATAATTTCATGCTCCCTCCAGGGCATCTGAGTCCCAGGTTGACAAGAAGCCTTGGCTCATGGGACACAGCGGCAAAAATGCAAATGACTTGACTGGCATTCTGGAAGCTTAATTGCTTTTGTTATGTAAAGCCAAGCCCAGAAAAGCAGCAAGGACAAAGCTCTTTCATGATCAGTGGCAGAAACAAAGTGGAAGGACTTACCTTGTTCACCCATCATCAGGTGTGAGAGGCCTGAGAGAGAGAGAAAGAGATACAGAGAAGAAGTAAGAGAAAAAGAAGAACAAAACTGGAAAAAAAGCAGTAATATCCATGCACACTGGTCACAGTCCAATACCTGTGAGGAGTGGAGCTCACATACTTGAACTAGACCAAGTATGGTTGTAGCACACAGGGCACAAACATTTGCAGGTGCAGCTTCCCACACTGAGCAGGAAAGCATCTGTCATCGGTAGAAAAAAACCTGCTGCTCATTGCAGAATTGTGTCTGAGGTCCAGCACATCCCTTGGGGGGGTGGGGGCAACTCCAGAGACACTGCACACCACTATAGCGAAATGGACTATGAAAGCCAAGGTCTGCAATGACAGTCTGCAGTGTGCTGTTGTTCCTCTGGAGAGACACAGAAATAACTTCTCCTCAGCTAAAGACTTCAAATTCAAGATTGCAGTGGTCAGTAAAAGGGAGGCCATGATCATACCACACCTGCTTCAGATGAAGCCTCTGGTCTAAATGCATATAAAGACACAAAGCTATTATTATTGAACATGTGGCTTCATTGTGAATTTTTAGGAGTCCATCAACACTGCTTACACTTATTAATTAGACACCAGTACACCAGACATAAAAAGGACTAGAAAAATTACCTGAAACCTATTTAAATACACCTCCACACCCTTTCTGGGAAGAACTGCAGATTCAGTTTCCTATGATGATGTGTGTTACTTTACAGCTCTATAGCTAAAGCTACCCTGCAGTTTCATAATTGAAGGTAAGGCCAGAAAGCAGCACAGATCCCCTCAGCAGAGACAGTCACCGTCAGCTCTGCATATGAGGTTGTAGTGTTTACTTGATCTGCTCCACTCTCTGATAATTCTTTTCGACAAAACCTTGTGTGTTTCAATCAACTTCCATGTCTAGGCCAAATTTTCAAATAGGTTTACTGTACTGTATTCATACAAATATTGTTTAGATATTTCTGTGTATCCATGCTCAAGCCATTAAGCATGGATAAGCATTAATCAATTTTGTGACACAAGATATCACAGAATTAACATAAAAAAACTCAAGTCCTACACACTCGAGCCACGAGAGACCCCTTTCATACTTGGTTCCGTTCTCTTAGCTTGATTCCTTCTCACATCTCTTACCTCTCACAGCACTTAATATGGCAAGGGGCTTCGATACATGCACACACACACACACCACACACCCCATATTTCAAGTCAGTTTTTTAATCAAACAGGGCTGTGACTTTTTAATTTCACAGAGGCTGAGAGGTCAAAGGAATTTATTAGAATAAGAATTTTCAACAAGCAGCATGCTGAGTTTGGATTTGTTTATTCCCTTCTCTTTTATGGTTTTCCTTTGCGTTGGCTAAAGAAATCTAAAATCCAGATCATCCTAAGAATATGTTCACCCACAGAGAACTTCAAGCCAGATAAGGGGATTAATAATTGTACAGTCTAAGGAATGCAAATACCTTAATGTTCTTGAAGATTATTGTGGATTTTAAAAAATAATCAGAAACATAACATAGGTTTAGATTCTTTTAGGTCTTTTAGCTATAAATAAACCTAGCAGATTTGATACTGTAGGACACTTCTGGTTTAAATTACAAGATATAATTCAGTGAATCATTTGCTGCGCTAAGAGAGTAGGTTGAATTTTTTTCTCTATTTATGGCCACTGACCCCATCATTCTTGACAGGCAAATCTTAGGTCTAATTAAATGGACACTTGAAAGTTACTGTAAAAGGCAGAAAGACAAAAGTATAATTATTAGGATCTACAATGCACAGAATCCCAGTACCAATGCCAGAAAGTGAAAAGTATAGAAGATGTCATTATGACACGCAGCAAAAGCAGGCTGAACAGGGAGGGAACATGAAATTCAAAGCAGAGATGGGGATCCTGAGGCCTTGTACACTGTGGGAAAGGAAAGTCATACCTAGGAGGCCCAGCATCAACAGGTGCAGCTACTGGGGATGGCAGAGGTTTTTGTCCACTTGGACACGAGCAAAGAGAAACCTCCAGAGAATGTTCAAAGCAAAAGCCTATATTAAACACCCTAAATCACACCATAAGAAGATCCATTTTCTCTCTACCAGCCACAGAGGAGCTCTAAAAAAATCTCAAAAGGTCAGGAATGTCAACACCCCTTTTTGTCCTTATCCCCAGAAGGCCAATGCCATGTGCCCTGTCTGTCAGACATATCAGCCAGATGAATCCCCACAAGCCCTTTGCCTACAGCTGAGAAGTGAGCACACCCCCAAATAAATGCAACGTTGTGGCCCCCGATTTGGGCACGGCTCAAACGCCTGCAGAAGAAAGCATTCCCAAGAAATATACTGGCTCTTTATGGTTCTTCACAGGCACAGCAGCCATGGTACTGGTATTGTACACACCTCTTGATCTTCTAGTCCCAACTCAATAATGAAAGCAGAGAGATTAATGAAAAATAATGTCCTTCCCCTCAATGCTAATTTTTCCTTTTTTTTTTTAATAGGAAGAAAAATGAGCGTGGACTTGGAGACAGAACCAAAAAAGAGTATTGTATCATAAGCTGTCCATCAACAGAGACCCTTATTTTAATTAAAAGAATACCAACAGAATTCCAGATTCCTTATTAGATAAAATAATAATATAAATACTGACACAAAATAAAATATCAGCTTTTCTCATCTCTCATCTGAAAATAATCCTGCCTTGCAATTTAAAGTAGGAGTAAAAATAAGTGTATTTATCTCCAAGAAAATATCATTAACAACCTAAACCTTCAGCCATTGAGATATAAAATATGTGACATTTGCAACATGTGTAACAAAGGCCTCAAATCAGTCAGAGTAAAATCAACATGGAAAATGTGAACTGACATAGTTGTCTCACCTTTACATCAGGTTCAAGACATGACAAGATACTAAAACAATTGTCAAATCATAAAAGTCAAAATCACCTCGAGGTGGAATGGGGTAACACTTGCTATTGGACTGTAAGAAACTAATACGGCATCCAACAAACCAATGCAAGAGCTGGATAAATTGTTCAGACCTGCAAACTAGACCAGATTTTTCCAGATCAATGGGGACATCTATCACCATGCTATTTGGGCAGCAGTCATAAAGACAAGCAAATATTTTAGCAGGCTCAGGATACAAATGAACTTATTAGGCCCCAAAGCACACTATTCACATATTCTACCATTGTTTGTGCCAATAGCCATCCTATTTCAGAATAATCCTTTAAGAAAATCTGATTTTCCACCTAAACCCGGGTGTAACATGTTTTCCTTTAAATCTTGGATTTTTTTCAACAAGAAACTTTGATTATAGCCTCAGCTCTAAGGAAACCCAGCCAATGTAGAACTTGAAAAAGGTTGATAAAAATCTACATGAGCTCTAATAGCCAAGGGGTTTCATGCTTTTTCTAAACCAATCTAATCATTCCTATAATAATTTACTGGCTGGACAGAACTGCTGCCCAACAAAAACGGTGTGTAGTAAGTGGTCTAGGAAAAACCTCAGAATAAATGGCTTATCTGCCTGTAAAGAAATTTTATGTCAAAGTCAAAAATCTGGTGGCTTTCTATTCCTGAACTTCAAATATGAGTGACAGTAAGGACAAGCACATGGCTTCAGAAGAAAACTCTCGACAGGTTTTTTAGATAAACATCTGCTTGTACTCAGCCTCTGGAGACCCAGCTTCTTTGAACATTCAGCAGTAATGTGAAGAGAAAGCAGCCTGTTTCTTCAGAACATCAGCTTGTTATTAAAATAATATGTCCATTGCTGAGGGCAGACAGACCCTCAGAAACTCTGTTCTCTGGCCATGATTTATGCCTGCCACAACTGACTTTTCCTATTTAGCTCTGGAAGGTTTTTTTAAATATTTCTTTAACCTACTACTCAGTCAGTATTATTTTCTTAAAGTTTAAAATGAAGCTTCCTTGATCTCAAAGAAACATTTCCAACTACTCTTAAAAAAGAA
>VWZN01002273.1:201596-246032 GCA_013396955.1 Regulus satrapa | reverse complement strand
AAACACAACATCAAACAACTGAAAACTATCTGCTTTTTATATCAAAATAGTAAAGTTAAGTGGCTCCAATTTTACCAAGTACCAAGGGCTAACACTGGATTCTTAGGAAGCCAGAAGGACATTTTTAAAAGTAGCTTCAGAGTACAGTGATATGAAAGAGCAATGTAGTTAAACAGCAGTGCTCATCTTTAAGGGTTCGCTAGGAGCATTTTTCATGTGTGGAGGAGAAAATATGGGAAACCTTTGAAAGAGTTTGAATCCTGCTCCTTCCCACCCCATTAGTACTTTGCACATAAAATGGAAAATAAAGCCACAAAACACAGCTGAGAGTGACAAGTGATTGCAGCAACAAAGGAAGATGGACTCGTACATCTAGTTAATTATAGCCTGTTCTGTGCTACTGGGCCCATGATCTGGGGGTGCACACGTGTGCGTGGGTGTGCATGCACCGCTGAATTGCTCTGTTAAGGCAGGCAGCCTCAGTATTTCCCTTTTAATGATGCTACCAAATGATTAGCCCAAAAGCCCTTAATGAATGGGAAAAGAGACTGCCAGGCAGCAGCAGCAACAACCCAGATCTCCCCTGGGGAAGGTTTGCCTAGAGAGGAACTTTTTTCAGGGTATCAGGCTGGATGACCCATTCAGACAATATAACAGGGCCAGCTGCAAAGAATGTCTGAGATAGGACATCAGACCCTCTAGTTCAGGATATGCACAAAATCCTTGATGGCAGAGTTGAAGAAAGAAATAATGCAAACCAGGGACTTTTTCAGTAATAAAGTTGTATCTCTAAACATAGAGAAGAGCATTCAGATGAGTATTGTTGCTGTTGCAGTCTGTTGTTTTCACCTCCTTTCTGAATATCCTAAAACAAGCAGTTCCTTTAAAAATAGGCTTTTCTCTACTCCAAGCCTCATACACCAGCTCTATTGGCAGTTCCCTTTTTTATTTGAAAGGGAGTAGACAAGCTCTATGTCTTCTATGTGGTCTTCATAGAACAGGTATCTTGAGGTTCTCTAAAACCACAAGTCCAAGGAAAATTCCCTAAGAATCTCCAGGTACCAAAAAAGAGGACATTCCAGCAGGGCCAAACAATAGGAAAACTGTTTTCTGGAGAGATATGAAGAATGGCTAAAGAAACAAAATCATTCTGCAGCCCAGTTCAGACCTTTTACCTGCTAGACAGGTCAGCTTTGCCAAGAGGGTAACCTGATTTCTTGGCTGCTGGTGTACATGGGGCCTTTTCTTTCTAACCCAGCAAAGCAGTAGCACAGGCTGGGGAGGTCAGTTCTGTTTGATTCAACCATGACATGCACGACAGCCAAGGGGCTGCTCTCAGGCCCCAGCAGTGAGCCCAGCCGGGAGTGCACTTTTGTTATTGTAGCCGCAGGCCCGCTTCCAATCCAATTACACACAGCAGCTGTGCTAGCTCCTCTTTCCCATCCCCTTTCCTTCCTCTGCTATGTAATTCCAGGATAGGTTTTGTCATTATCAGGGGCAGGGAGTCAGGGTGAACGGCAGATACTTTGAGTGATCCAAGGATTAAGAACATGAGATAGGAACCAAAGAAAAAGTTGTTTACCCCAATGTCTATGGAAGTAATAGTGAAAAAAAAAAAATACAATCTCCTTTCACTCCCTGTAGAAACAGTATTCTGACATTCCATGTGGCATTCTTCTATAAGAAATTGCATAGGAAGGACTAAAAACATGGTGGTGTTTGAAAACAAACACGCAACTGTTCACAAAGATGGCCACATGCACAAGACGAGAGACTGCATGTGCAAGACCTGAGTGTGAATGCGTATTTTTACTGATCCACAAAATGTGTACCACTCCAAATCGGCAACTGATCAAGTAGGTGCAAAAGCTGGGAAAAGAACTGTTAGACATGGAATACAATTCTTCAGTGGAGAAAAGGTATCTCTGACAATATATATGATTGAGATAAAACTCCAATTGAGACATAACACATGAACAGGAAATATCCTTTTCTTTATTTGTGGGAAACAAAAAATAGGAGTCACTGAATTAAATTGTCAAGGAAGTATAGAAACAAGTGAAATAAAGTACTTTCAAAATTTTAGTGATTAAACAATGGTTATCATCACAGAACACAGTTCTGTGGAGTAGAGTTTAAAAACAAATGGATTAAGAGAAACAACAATGGTATATATCCAGAAAATATGTTCATCAATGACTGTAGAACACAATCTGGAGGAAACATCAGGTCAGAAAGTCAAACAGTAATTACCAGAAACCAAAGGTATTGGGACAAGACCTATGCTATAATGGTTTCTTAATCTTCCTCTAAAGCACCTACTTTCATTAAAAGACACTTCTGGGACAGAGGAATTCTTTCTCTCACCCTAGCGAATTCTACTGCCATATTTTTGCAAATAACTTTACATGCAACTAAAGAACATTCACATTCCAGTATAAGAAAAATCACATTAGGGAACAGCATACCTGTGCAAAGGGTAAAGCAAGAATAAAAATAATGGTGGCACCTATGAAGAAAAACCTAAGCCCATACATAACAGCTTCAAACTCCTAATGAGTGGTGCTGACAATATGGCATAAATGGATTTCTACTCTGACCTAGTACCTTCTGAAAAGAGGAAACATCAGAAAGGCTGAAATCCAACATTTTCATGGGCCAAAAGCAGAGTTTTTCTTAAGAAGTAGAAGCCAGCATACAGGTACTGCTTAAATTACCCTGTGACATGGAGTCAGAGAGATCAACTATAAGAGCAGACCTGAGATGAAGAAGGGAAAGACGCATTTAAAGATGGCATATGAAAGATTAAAGACCTGGATCAAAAGCATGATATTATGCTTCTGCTTTCAATGATCTCTGTGTCTTTATGAAGTATTTGTTCAGGTCAACAAGGATGAATTTTTCCTCTGGGAACTACCTAGGTAATGCCTACTGGGTTTTGTCTATTCAATTACTTGTAAACAGTAGTCAGCAGTAAAATCATGGCAGCCAAATTCCCAGAGCTTAATCTCATAGCTGCCTCCCCATAAACATTTAAAAATCTCTCCCACATTAGGAATAAGCATGGTATGAATAGGAAAAGCACTATTTAAACTTTGACACCCCCTCCTCCCCAGGTATCAGTAATAGCCTACATCATATCAAGGAACCATCTTTAGTTCTTTCTCCTGCATATATCCTTCCACAAAAAAAAAAAAAAAAAAGGCGAGGCAGGAGCATATAACTTTCTCTTTGATCTACTGGTCTTTTTCCTACTCTTTACCTTTCAGACTCTGAAAGAGGGAAAGAAAAAAGCAGCCACTTCTATGCAGAAGTGACAGAGGCATCCATTCTGATCTGTGCTGCATGCCATTTCCCAGCCAGGCATTTAACCTCTGTACTAAGGCTCTTAAACACCAAAATGTTCAGCCCCAGCACTCAAACCAGGTTGTGAAGGTGAGGCTTTAGCTATAACCCCAAGGGGAAAACTGAAGTACTGAAAGAACCTATTTCTCCTCTATATGACACAGCAAGTCAGTGACCCAGCCAAGTGCAGACAGGAACAATCCCAACTCCAGGGCACTGTTCAAAACGTGGCATTGTTATTTTAGGCCTGAGGCATTACATTTGCAGGAAAGGAGGACTAACATCTGACAAACTTATTTTATATGTGAAACAAACCAGATAGGATCAGGAGGTGGCTTTTGAAAAAAGTATAGCAATGAACCCCTGTTGCTGGAGTGCCCTTCTTCACAAGCAGAGACCTCACAACCACGAAAACCTTATGCTACATAATTCTGTTTACTTTCAAAATAACCTCTTTGCACCTTGGAGTAACTGCACCCAGCAGAACCCTGTGGTGCCCACTGCTGCCAGTCCCAGCCTATTCACAACTACCTCCTCTTAGTGGGGAATTAGTTTGAACCAGTCTATTCAACAATAATGAATACTTATTTAATCAATGGGCTCTTTACAGCCCTTCTGCTGCCTGTGGGTAGTTACTACAAGCACATAAAATACCTAATTTGTCTTTCAAACCATTGATGGTTAAAGTAACCATTTTGATAGGGGCCTGAGGCTCTGTCCTTCCACGATAAATAGCTGGATGGCCAAACAGGTAGAAAGCATCTGCATAGCTTGGCACAGGAGAAATGTAGACCTGAACCCTGCTGGAGGTCCATGTCACTGCCCAATCCCACAGCAGTGCCAGTGTGCCCTTGAGGGTGAGATGAGAAGAGGGATGAGACTGCCTACAAGTAAACAGTGGCAAAGCCTTGTAATGAAGTGTGGGTAATTTTCAGACTGAAAACATACAGATGTTGGAGAGAACACATGAAAAAGCATTCACATGTCACTAGAATACATGTGACTAAAAATCCACGTGAGCAAGCACATAGCAGTCCTAATAACAAGAACGCGTGTACGAGCAATGGAGAGAATAAAAAATGCACATCCAAGCATATAAAGCATGAGAATAACAGGGTAGTATGGCAGAAGAGCACAGTCAGAGAGCAGAAGGATGGACTGCTCCATGGTACCTGCACTAACAGCAGTACAGTCCTGTACTGGATGTGCCACCTCTGCTTGTGCTCCTACCAGTGATGCTATCAGCTCCTGCATACCAGGAGATGTCCCTGGTAATGCTTATTACTGGCATAATATCATGTGTCCTGCTGGTAGAGCATAGCAAGGCCATGCTTTCCCCATCACTCATCCTCTCTGCCACACACATCAACATTTTCAGGATGTTACAGAGAGACTTGTGACTCGAAGCCTTTGGCACATGTCCTGCCAGAACCTGCCAAGATGAGAGCAAAGAGTTCCTGGACATCTCAGAGATGGTACAGTTTCAGCTTCATAGATAACTGAAAAGATTGCATGTCAAAGTTAACAGAGCCTTTCTTTCCAAAGCATGCCAGGTGACATTTCCCATTTAGCCACTTCCATTCCTATTGGTCTAGATGTACACAGAATGCACAAGTCCTCAGCAGAAGAAAAAAGGTGGCTGATGATAAGATACCCAAGTGATGGGCTCTCCCTGCATCTCTCTGGAGTGATGCACAAGATCTGATTATCCAAGTGTAGAAAAGAAGCAAATTGAACAGACAACCCATTCCAGATCCAGAGAACTCATTAGGTTAGGTTCAGCAAAAGTTATGCAGAAAGCTCAGAAGGAAAAGAGCTTTGACTTGCCCATTATCCCATTCCAGCCAGGGCGATGTAGGGTGTTTTCTTGGGCTCTCATTTCCATTTTACATAATGATAAAGCAGATAGAACTGCACAAGAATGAAGTAAAATTTTGTTTCTAAAGTTTCATTGGCAACAGACCATGGACTAGAATAAAGTGCCCTAGTCCATCTAACACTCGTAGCTGAAGTTGGGGGACTCTGATCCCCATCAACAATGAGACAGCAATCTGAGGAGAGAGGTTTGGAGTTCTCTGTGGTAACATACACTGTTGTGGAACAACTCCACATATAAACAAGCACATGCAACACACATTCATGTTTCCTTTTAAATGAATCATCTGTGCTCTGGTGGGAAAAAAAAATTTGATACCAAAATAAGATCACACATTCAGATTCAGCCAGAATCAATGGTTTATAAAATATAAAATAAAACAACAACAAAAAAAACCCCTTTGTTAGCGGAACTGAAATTCAACATGTTATCAGTGGGAGTAGCAAATGGAGTAGACTGTAGTAGGAGAAAGAAAATGACTAAACTAGATTTTTATGCCAGACTACACACAGATGTATCAGAAGTAAATTGTAGATAATGCAGTTTTCAATGCCAGGTTCAATTAGCAATACAAGCAACCATTCTTAATGTAACTTTCATTCAAAAAACATCCCTTTAACTGACCAACACAATGCAGTCTCTGACGAGGGAAGTCTTTGACCTTTACTACTATGAAGACCTCCTTTCATCAAAGACTGTGCAATCCAGACCTCATGATGTCCAACAGGAAGCAGGATGAAACCTGCCTTGGTAACTTACCACCACTCCTTAAAGGATAGCCTTTCAGCTCAGCAAAAGTAACACTTACCTGGAATATGATTGACATCTGTCAAGGTGTTTTCATGGCAAGCAGAAGGGAGAAAAGAAAGAGAAAGAAAGACAAGAGAAAAAAAAAGCCATTAGAGATGCGCACAGCAACTCAGCATCCTTGCATGGAAAACAATTTCATGCAAAACCAGAAGTAATTAGGTTGGTTTGAAGGCCACCCATCTGCATCCAAGCACGCCGCCATGCAAGGGAGGAGGCACTGGCTCCCTCTCCACTGTGCATGTAGAAGTGAATCCACCATAATATCTGTCCGGAGAGAGAATTCCTGGAATCAGATAGAACCAAGCCACATCAGTTCCTGTAAGAATATTAGTTAAAATATTCTGGTTTTCACACACACAAATGCAAAAGAGAGAAACAAAAAACAACCTGCCTGGAGAAGGCTTCTGTAGCACATAAATTCAAGCAAGTTTCCAGAAAAACAGAAAAGAACCTGCTCCCCTTTTATAAGGGGCCTTGTGAATTTATGACCAGGTGTACAACATACAACATAGTTCCAAGGTCTAGAAGAGAGCCCATTCCTTTTCATTCTTTCTGCCCATCATTTCCCAAAAAACATCCTTCATTGCAGACAGCAGTAGAGGTAGGGGAGAAGGAGTGTGCCAGATCTCATCCCACATATTGTCTTTCCCAAGATGCTAAATTCAGAAACAAATGTCATTTGGTACTTTTTCTCTTTGTGGCATAAAACCACTTTTCAGAATCAATCATACAAACATCAAAATAAATAAGTCCTATAAAAGGGAGGAGCAAGATTATGTAACTCATAGTATTGATAACAGAGAAGGTGTGTATTTGAATGTACTGTCTGTTTTGGGCAGAGTCCACCGATCCCAAAGAAGGTACTTCAAAAAACACTTCTCATAACTTTTTTAGCATCCCAAATTTTGTCTTGCTCTGAATAGCTACACTTATACCAAGAGGGAGAATCCCCTGAAATCTCATAGGATTAGATTAATATTTCCCTTACAAGGCAGCCCTTAAAAAAAAAAAAAAATTGCTTGAGGAAACAAGGAGGCCAGGCCCACAAATTGCATTCTCCCCTGGAAGCTTGTATCCTTGTCCAGGAGTTGGGCTAATGGAGTTATCACCTTTCCAGTAAGGCTTCAAAGAAATACATTAATGATTTGGACTACAGATCCCAGACTACTCTGCCACAAATCTAGGAGCATGACAATCTGAGTGCATTAGCTTCACACTAAAGTCTAAGGCTATATTCTCCTTCTCTTTGCGTGCCCTCCAATTTCCATCAGTATTCCACCTTACTGTCCAAAGCCACAGTGTTCCTGTGAAACTGGTGCCACTTGTTCTCCTGAGACACTTACAATTCAGTGAGTGATTCGCATGCACACACATGATAAGCTTTTTGCTTATCACTCTGTAATGGCTCCAAAACCGCTTGAGGAAAGGTCCCTCAAGCTGTCCTTTCCTAAGGAGGTAGTAACCCAAATAAAACAGTGCACAAAGGGGGAAGCAACTGTTGCATCACTTCATTTAAATTCCATAGTTTTATTAAACATATATGTCAGCTCTGATGCAGATTATTTGTTGCCTTTCCTCTTCTAACCCATAATTTTATCTAGAACCAGTGTCTTGGTTTGCAGGCCTAGAAAGACACTAAGCACTGAAAGTTTACCTGAAATTAATTACTTTTAGGTAGGAAAAGAAATCAACTGTCAAGTAGCAATGCAGGCACTGATGATGGAAAGCAAAAGAAGGTGATAGCAGGAGCAGAAGGAGCAGACCCTTAAACACCAGTGCAGAACATGATAATAAAGAATTTACAAGTCCACTGCTAGGAGCAGTGTGAGTTGAGTTGATGTGCTGCTTGGGAAAAATCAGAGCCAGTCAGAGATGATCACGTGTCTCACAAGAGAGAGAAGTAATTACCATAAGGTACTGCAAATATTTCTGATAATCCAGCATCCACTTGAAATTCTATTCTAAGCAGGTAAAAAGTTATTGAGCCATGTTGTCCTCTCAGGCTCCCTGCACATCTGACAATGGAGCAGGCATTGCTGCAGTCCAGGCTACCAACAGGGGCCTGGAACAGCAGGCAGCCTCACCAGGGCATTTCTGCTCCAGCAGGAAATCTGGGGGATGGCTGGGAAATAAAAGCTATAAGCAAACAGAAAGGGCAAAGCAAAGAGCTACCCAAGGGTTAGCAAGGGATAAGCACATGAAACAAGTAGAAGAGGCAGTGGGCTGTAACTGATACACTGCTTGAAATAATACATATTTAACTGTGCAAGAATTAAACAGGTCATGAAACTGCTAAAAAGGGAAACAATGAAGTGCTAAGAGCTAACAATCATCTCTAAAATTTAGTTTCTCAATGGCAAGTAATAGCAAGGGTATTTGTTTTTACCTGCTGAGTTGGGTTGGGGTTTTTGGTTTGTTGGTTTGGGTTTTTTTTGTTTTTTTTGTTTTTTTTGTTTGTTTTTTTTTGTGCTAATGTTCCTAAGAGTAGGCATTTCCCATCCTGACTGATTTAACTCTTAGCTTTTTTGGCTGTATCTTTTTTTGCAAAGTTTCCACTCAACACAATTTCAAAACACTAAAGTCACTGCATCTCTGTGACACTTTCATAGTATTTACTTACATGGCAGCCCAGGTCATTAGTGTTACTTCCCATTCTAAATACAGGAGTTTCTTATATTGCAGACACCCCCCCCATGTGGTATCTGCTGGCAAATGCTGATTTCCAAATGGTGAAACTACTTGGTTTTTAGTTTAAAATAAGAAAAAGCACTGTTTTCTTTGCAAAGACAAAAAAAATTACATGTAACCAGTCAGTCTTCACAGAAAACCCTACAATAAATACCACTGCAGCATACAAGTGTAACTGCCATGCAAGCCACAGAATCACATAGCACAGAATCTTCTGGGTTAGAAAGAACCCACAGGGATCATCGAGTTCTGGCCATGAATAGCACCATCCCCAAAGACAATACCATGTGCTTGACAGCTTTGTCCAAATGCTCCTTGAGGTCAGTCAGGCTCAATGCTGTGACCACTTCCCTGGGGAGCCTGTTCCAGTGCCCAGACACCACCTGGGTGAGAAAGGATTTTCTAATATCAAATATAAGTTCCCATGGGAAACACCATCACACTTGTGCAGTGTGGAATGCTGCTCCACTTGGTTCACAATTAAAACTGTGGTTGCATACACTGACAAAAGGGACCCACCATACCTGATGGCTGGTGGCTCCACAATTAGGAGAGACCTAATGCCTCAAGAAAGATAAATGACAAATGGCATATAACTAGTGTGACCAGATTTGGGGACCTGAGATGACTCTCCTTCATCTGAGATGTTCTTTCAAACTATTGACATTTTTCTGGTTTGTTTACAATAGGACTGTTTAAAACATGTCCCCACTCTCTTCCTCTCCCATTAGTGCTACCTCCATCCACCTACATAGACCTCCTCCCTGCCACAGGGACCGAGGAGCATTCTAATTAAAGAGAAAGCATGTAGATCCCATGGCCAGTCAAAAAGATTCAGTGACCATGGGATTTATCGCCGCATAGATGGAGGTTTCTCCACTTCCTTTGGCTTAGAGCAGTTCAAACACAGAAAGGTCAGCATCTTAACATAAAACAAGGCAGAGCTTGCTTTATCCTATACACAAGAGTCCATTTATTGCTCCTTTGTAAAGGGCTGAGCCACAAGCCAGTAGTGTTTGCTTTTGTCCTTTGATGATAATAGCTGTGTTGAAAGAGGGATCAGCAGGGCTGCTGCTGCCTTTGTCTGTTGCAGCCCCAGCCATCTATCTGGGTGGGGTGGAAAGGAAGGAGGATGAAGGGGAGCAGGGGGAATAAAGCTCACGTTATTATAGCTCAGATCATTTCCATGCATGTACAGGAAACACCTGAGGTATTTTTCACTCTAACATTTTTAACACGAAGTCTAGTAAACAAAAGGAAGGTAACGTGACAGCACATATCTCTCTCCAGCTGGACGACAATATAAACTTTCTGAAAGCATCAACCCTACCAATACTCATCACCCTGACTTGAAGAGACCTACTTTCATTTTTATCTCTGCAACCCTTTCAGTCTTGTCTCCACTCTGATGTGCTGTGGACACCTGTCTTCTGCCAGCTAAACTGTGAGCTACTGACCGAATTCACAAGTCGCAAACAAGCTGGTAGGCAAAAGCATCCTAGGCTAAGAGGAAATAAACACCTATAAGTGAACAGCACTAAAGTTCTCCAGCATCACCCTCCACCATTCTCTTGTTGCTCCCATTCTGAACAGGGGTGTACATAAAAGAGTGGGGAGCAGGAAGAAACTGGAGAGAGGAAGAGGCCAAAAGCCATAAAACTTAGAGGTATTTTTTTGTCATAGGAGACCCACTCCCAAATGAGAGAAAATACAGCTTTTTAGATACAAAAATTACCATATTCTGAAGATAATTCAGACACTGACACATAAAGAAAAACTTTTCTAAAGCAGACTTGGCTCTCATTCTGCAAATACAGAAAATGGATATGGGTAGAATTTCACTGACAGAAGCATGACTGGTTGGGAACTCAGGCACTTGATTAAACATTTACATATATATATATATGTGTGTGTGTATATATATGTATGTGTGTATATATATATATGTGTGTGTGTGTGTGTGTGTGTGTGCGCGCGTGTGTATATGTATATGTATGTACATCTATAAACTGTTCAGATCATAGGTTGATGCATCTATGGGAGTCAGTGAAATGATTCAAAAGATACGTGATGAGTCAACCTGTACTCCTGAAGTGTGGTAGTAAGACGTTGGTGACTCAGAAGTGGGTGATTACCTCTTAACTGAGCTCTGATGGAACATTTCAACAATATGAAGAGCTGTGTTTTGATTCAGCTTGAAACACCTCAAACCGGCTAAAGTTTTCTTCAACACTTTGATACTTCATCAAACAAAGCATTAATTTCACATGCTGATTTAGCAAGTGGTCTCATTCTATCATAATCTGGTCTGTTAAGGCACAGATAAACACACGGTCTTACTTCACCTCCTACCGACTCTTCTTTCTCTTCAGTACACAGTGGTTCAAAACCATCAGGGAGGGTTACAGCAACTCAAAAACAAATAGCATTTTCATTGTGTAAACACCTTATAACAACTATTTCCTTGGGTAAATATCGGCTCAGTAATGAGATCAACTCTAAGCATTAGCACCTGCCTGCATACGGTGCTCACAGTGGACACAGATACTTGCAAAGATTGTTGTATTTATGGTTAACTAAGTTAAAATCTTGGCTCCATTGAATCCAGAAAAGACTTGAAAAATACTTCAGTGTCATGATTTTCATCATTCATATTTACTTAACATCTTTTGCTTTACAGTGGTAGGACGATGCAACCCTGCTGTCCTTCCAATTATTTCAATGGATTAATCTGCTAAATACTTAATTTGCTAAATGTTTAGGAATACTGAAACAAATCCAAGACCACTCCAGCCTATAATGTCTGTCACTGAGCAACACACTGGATCATGAAAAACTTCACAGTACGAGCAGGTGTAGGCCTTATTGTCTCACTCCAGAAGAATAAGACCCTGTAATTTGTGTTAATGGAGTGTTGAACACTTCTGATTTTATTCAGTAGAGATAAGTGGTGACACATACACAAACAAGTTCATTATAATCAATTACATTTCTCTGTGTTCTTTGTCCTATGGGATCTCTTAGGCTGCCAGCCTCTTGGGAATAGTATTCACTTGATACATTGGATAGAACTGCATACATTTGTGGTACTGTGCCTTTGCACAGCTAATACTTGGGATCCCAAAGCACTTATTAGCTGTGAACATAGGACTCATTCATCCAGTACTGAAAAGCAGCCAGCTCTGAAGTGAAAGAGACAGATGTTTAACAGCTTATAGGAACGCCATACAGCAGTTTAGCATGTCAGAGTTAGAACAACAAGAATTACTTAGAGGCAGAATGAAACTTCGCTGATTCTACTAAAAGTGCTGTGTGATTTTTAAGTACTCATCATTTAAATGAGGTGAAGGGATTTGATTTCAAAATGTATCTGATTTCAAATCTTATCTGAATTACAGTGATTTGAGGCTGCAAATCATTTTCTCCATACTGCATGCAATAATGTTGTGGGCAGCCTACCCTCTCCATGGGGTCAAATGTGAGGTCGACTGACCTATGCCTGAGTACATCACCTTCTAAAGCATAGGAAATTGAGTGGAGCCTTTACCTTAAGGGGCCAGGCTTTGTCCTCTCAGGCAACCAAGATATTCAGGCAGAGCATGTGCTCAAGCTAGCTGGGGAAACATTTGCAAAGCACTATGGTTTTGCTACTGTTGTGTGGCCATACAGAAAAGGGCTTTCATATCAACATAGATTAAGTATGCTTGCTGCTTTCAGAAATCAATGCACAGAATTACTTAGCTCCAGTAAGAAAAAAAAAAATCTTAGAGAAATGAGTTCCTAATAATCCCTCTAATTAATTCTGTATCATTACTATTCTTAGATAAAGTTGCTTGCTGATTTCACAGCTTTCAGTAGAAGTACCATCCTCTCCCACAGATCCTAACAAATACGCTCATGTACATTCCTCAGGGCTCGGCTACATTGCTGGGGGAAAGAAAATCAATACTTCTGTAGCCCACCACTAGCAAAAATCCAACTGGAATTTAATTACTCAGCGCCCGCCAAACAATCTGTTGATCTTTACTTAAGCTGCCTAGATACAGGACCCAAGCACTCCAGGAGGAAAATTCTTTATGTTTCATCCTAGGTGTCTGGGCACTGGACAAAACAAAGGATTTGCTCCCTGCTATTTTGCACAACACTCTCATGCATCTACATTCATCCAGTTATGTTCCCAGTCTTGTGGGAAACACAAAGATACATAACTGAAAAGCTTCTGAAGGGCAGATGCAAGCAGAAAAAAGTGTCCTTCATATTCACAATAGACAGAATGAGAAGAAACTTTTAATATTGAAAGAAGTTTTGGCTTAAAGTCAGAAAAATTTCATAGGAACAGAATAGTGAGGTTCTGGACTACTTTGGCACTAAGACCTTGCCAAAAGCATTGAAAACCATTAAGAACAGAGTAGAAAAATATTTCTCATTAAGTTTCCAGATTCACCTGATCTTCTCTTGGAAAGACTAGTTTGCCCTTGTGACCTTTTTCAATCCCATTTCCTATAATTTTATTATTCTAATTTAAAACACATTCCACTCAGACAACCCCATCAGTAGCATGTGCCAGGCATCACAAGCCAGCAGCTTCAGCAATGGCCACACAACAGTAGCAACCAAGCCAAGCCTCTGACAGCAGCAGTGCCCAGGTACTTAGGGAGGAGACAAAGGAACTAAGAAAAAATCACAGTACCATTATCAACAACTTCTAGCAATGCAACTGGTGGAGGTTCCATCTCGATCAAAATGCTGATCACTCCTTGATGGACTTCTCCCTCCTTGAATTTGTCAGGTCTCTTCTGGAACCACAAGTCATGTGATTCATTTAAAACCTGCAACTGGACATCCCCAAACTGTTGCTTTATAAAATACATTAATAAGTATTCTCTATTCAGCATCACTGCAGCATTCCTGATTATAAATATCTACTTCACGTCTTGCTTTAGCCACTTCTTTTGCAAACTGAAGAGTGCTGGTCCCCCAAAACCCTCTGTAGATGTTAGCTGTACTTTACCTATGATGAAAAGGCACCAAAGTTATCTAAATCAAAACCACTTTTGAAGTTTATCCTGGAGTTATTTGTACCAGGCCATTTGTATAACTAGTATATTTTAGCACAGGCCTAAACTCATCCTAAGTACCAATCTGACCAAAATTCCAATGAGAACAAAGCTACTATTCTCATCAGAAACATGGACTGACAAGTTCATGAGTAAGAAATGCAGACTGTGTTTGGACAAACCAGACTAAGATCATCCTCCTGCTCTGGCAGTCCTTGTACCTCACCAGAGGCTGGTGCAGATCCAGGCTCCTTCTCTTTCTGTTTGCAGGATCATGCCTGCAGTCCTATAAAGAGCATTTATCTGCCTCAGAATTCACTTGAAATGCTTGGGCCAAGAACAAGCTACAGCCTCTGTGTCCAGAGCACAAAATATGTTACAGAGTAACATGGACATATGGCGTGTGCCCAAGTTAGGCACACACAGGACACTGTCTCCTCCACAAGCATTCTCATTTGTCATTCAATGTTTGATGCAAACAGCAAAAGTCGAAGTTCATTGTGTTACATATTGGAAATAACAAAGATTTTTCATCTAAGTGGCCACTCATAGGGGGAAAAAAAGGGACTACATGACTTTCCAGCCTTTAGCTGCAATATTTGGTACCACAATTTGAAAGGCATTTGTCTATTAGGAACAGTGGCATGGTCACATGGAAAGTTGTTTTTCAATTTTCTTAGGTAAAGAGAGGAAGATAATTTCTCTTTACCTCCCAGCTTGGATGAAACAAGAACCTATGGCCTTCTAAAAGTATACAGACTTACATCTATATCATCACCTAGGTACTGCTGAATCTGCTTCCATGCACACACTAATGGCGGGAAACTCCTATCCTCATTCAGATTTCCATTCATGGTGAAAAGTCTCACACACTTTGAAAAGCCTTTCAAAATCTATTTGCAACATTCCCATGGGCAGTTGCTTCCTCATGTTTTAATTAAAATTGAAACTATCTTCCCATTACAAGCCAAATTTTCTCTTGACTTTAACAAGAACTAAATCAATTAATGTGACATTTCAGTGGCTGCATCATGTCATAGCAAGACTTATTCTTGTAAGCTGGAGGAGACACACAAGAGATCTTATGGATTCAAGAGCCAGTTTCTCTCCAATGGTCTCATTTTATTTGATTTAGGCATCAGGAAAGGATGAAAACTGGATGAATGCCGCTAAATGAAATACCCTCCCTTCTGTTGAGGAAGAAGTTGCACACATGCTAAGGATTTTCATCTTTGTCCTGTTCTCAGAACTTCACCATGACAGCTACAAAAGGCATTTACTACTGCCAAATCCATTGCAAATTGTGCTGCCTCTATTCCTTTCTTATCATCCGAAAAATGACGGATGGAAATGAACTTTGGGCATATTTTATATGACATATATATCAATGAGAATATTCAATAAATAGTAACACAAAGAACAGAAAAAGGAGTCAGTCCAAGGAGATTTGGGAGCAGGGGGGAAATTATAAGTAAGCAGAGAAAGGTTTGTTAAGCCTATGAAACAACCCAAGTTATAATCTATTTGCTGTACCCAGTCTTGGAATTAATAAAACAAATCCCTTGATATGTCTGACAGAGTTATTAGAGGATGTTAATATTCCTCTTAGAGCAATCTGAAGAGGCGCCACAGAATGCTGTGACTAGCCTAGTCAAGCAAGGGTGGAGAGAGAAGAAGGGGATCCCTTCTTCAAATCCATCTGACTCTCACTGTCAGCATTTTTTATTCCTGTCCAGCCTACTCTGGAAAGTGTTAGAAGCTGTAGAACAAAAGACAAAGCTACACAGAAGAAAACTCCCCCTTCCCACTTCCTAATCTTACATGAGGCAGGAAGAGGGACACTGTGCCACTTGGTTAAACCCTGGGATTCCTGAGCCTTTCCCTGCTCACAGCAGGCTGGGGTGTCAGGTCATAGAAGAGAGGACCTCCTGTATCAGTGGTCTCAGAAGACACCACCTGATCTCTGAAGACAAAGCAGCTCATCCAAACTTGGAAGGCAAGGGATACTCATTTACCTGGTTACACCTGGAACTTACTAGTGCCACATTCCAACACTCTTTGTGCTGCATCACAGCACCCCAAGGCACAATGCCATATTACATCCATCTGCAAGATTTCCCAGAAAAATCAAGGAGTAATATTTTCTGCATTAAAAAGGACCCTCTAGCAGGCTTCACCCAGTAGCCCAGTTGCTGTATTGTCAGTGTCACAGTACTTAAGTGGGATTATTAGCATTTCACCACCAAATCCAGATCATGTAATGTTACATACCCCACTAACATTCTCGAAAATATACATCTGTTCTTGAAAAACAAACTGAGGCAGAGGGATAAAATTCTTAGTTTCTTTCTCAATACTAATTATAACTAATACACAATAATATCTAGGTTTATTATAAGGTTCAGATTGCATTAATTTGGAACTCAGTTCTTTACTGGGAGCCTTGCAGAAAATACCATAATCAAGGAATTAGTGAACTTGACCAGACCATGTCTGTTGTGTTGATCCTTGTACTTGGGGCTTCAGAAGTCCATACAGCAGCAGTAGCAGTCACTGCAAGTGTCTGCTGGAATGCCCTGTACCATCAACCTGTCTTTAGGATGTCACAACAGAAACAATACCCTAACCCCATCAGGAAAAGGTCGCTGACCTTTTATTTTGTTTGTAACACAATATAAAAGGCACTACAGCGTGGGAAGGAGGAGGAAAATCCAATCAAGGTGGATGATATCCAAGGTCCATCTGACAGAGCACGAAAGCAGGACTCCAACCCTCTGAAGTGACAAAAAATTTACTCACTATCTATATTTCTCTTCAAATTGTATCTTATTACAATGTCTATTTTATTACACCATTTGTTTTTGAGCCTTCTTATTTAGAACCATAAAAATTCCTGCACACTCTCTCTCACAGCTGCTCCCCACCACTAAGCGAGGGATTCCTCAAAAAAGGCTGGCACAGTTCTGGTTAGCCACCTTGTGCCATCAGGTGCTAATATTTGTGCTTCAGTAGGTCTCTTCACCAAGGAACTAGTCACAGTCTCCTGTTTTAAACAATCATCTCCCTAACTTGTCTACTGATCTGAAAATACAGACCATTTCTTGAAATTTACTTGCAAACTATAATGCACTAAGCATGCCTCTGGATTTGGTGTAAGTATCAATTATTGATTTGCTCACTCCAATTCCAATTAGGAAGGAGTTCCAGTGTGCCTGAAAAGTGAGAACTCCATTTGTTACACATAAAAATATATAGTGCATGCTCTTCCAACATAAAAAAATCATCCTAAATACAGCAATGAGTAATCAGAATCTTTTCCTCTCCTTTCTACACTTATATATAATTTTTAGAGTATGTGTTAATGGGTTTTGTATTCCATGTTATTGCTGTATTTGCTGCTGCAAAACATATATTTAAATTAAACAGAAGTCATCAGGAGGTTCTACTGGAAGCATTTGCCTTGTTTATTGTTGAAAGGCACTGCTTGGAAAAGAGTAACTGCTGACTTCAGTAAATGTGAAACATAATGACGGGAAACAGCTGCATTCTGCATCTTTCAAAATGCTAAATTTTCTTGTGTGATTGCCTAAATGTAGACCTGCAGCCTGCAGCAGAATCTATGCAGATGCAGGCCCAAGTGCATAATCACAGGACCTCATACCCACTGAATTCAGCAGATGTCTCTCTATTGAATGGCCTATGCCCAGGCCCCTAAAATAAACAGCATTCAAATGCAGGGAATAAAAAAGGTTTGTTTTTTCTTTCAATTAATGTATTAACATAATACACATAAGCTCTTATCCAGAAAAACAGAGAGGATGTAGGAAAAAAGGTGTCCATTTTTTGGTACTGAAAAAAAAAATGGTTTAAAATCTCTACTCTTTTTAAATTTGTAAGAAAAAAAAAAAAACAAAAAAAACATATGCAATAAATAACTTCCATGCTCATTTTTTATACAGAAGACCTACTGAACAGTATGAAGCCTCCAAGTCACAAGTTCAAATCCACTGTAAGTCAATAAAGATTCAAGGTTATTCCCAGCTAGTACCCTTTCCATAATCTAAGTGGAAACAGATTAACAGACCCCTCAACTCATTTCCTGGCTAATTCCCGAATCCAGAAAATCCACCATCAATAACTGGCTTCCAACAATAGACAAATGTGTCGAGCACTGCATAAACTGGGAGAGCAATCCCCCTTCCCAACAAGAAGACTGCCAAATACTAGCACTGATACCTCATCTGGGTCTCAAGCACAGAAAGAATGCAACTTAGTCTCTTATTTCTAAATGCCATCCCTTTGCAGAAAATTTCCACCAAATGCTTGTTACATGAGTAAAAGCCAGTACCTCTCCTTCTGTTATTACTCACCAGCCAGGATCCAGCCCTATGTGTTCGTGCACTAAAACCATGGAAAAAAAAGGTGTTAGAATCTGCAGCATACATCAAGCTGTTCCAGCGCGTTTGTACCTCTATGTCGGATAAGGTAAAAGAGAGCCATAGCCCCTTTTTATTCCCTGAGCTATTCAGGGTTTGTAACTGTAGCATGAACCAGGGAAAGCCACTCAGCTTACTCTGATTACATCTTACAGAGCCTCATTCACTGCCAGGTGAGTAATCAGTCCCACACATAAAGAGCTAATAAAAACTTCCTTCACTAGGAAGACACTGCCCTGAAATAAAACAGTAGCAATTAGGTAATAGAGATGCAATTCATCTTTGGATTTCAGTGATAGTCATAAGCACTGTTGCTGAGGGATTTGGAAGAGGGACAGTACCTTCTTTTCTATGCCTTATAATTAGTGGAAGGGTAATATCTCTTCTCTCCTCTTCATGAACATGTCAGTATGGATCCCACTAGAAATTGTTGGAAAGAACCAGCCTTCCAGGATGGTAGGATAAACTATTTTGGCTACATCAAGAAGTGATTGGAGGACAGTATTCCTGAAATGGCATCTAACTTAGCTGGCAAACTTCATCTGACAAAGAAATAATGTTTAACAAGATTTTAAAATCATCTGTATTATCATCTCACAAATTCACAGAATTAAAATTAGTTGAGGTTTGAAATGACACTCATGACCATCTATTCTGACTGCCCAACTCCCCTAGGTCAAAACAGATCAAATTGCTCAAGACTTTCACTAGCCAGGTTTTTACTGTATTCAAACATGGAAGACCTTGCAACAGCTGGTGAAGTGAGTCTGAATATGCAAAACAGGACATACATTTAAAGAGAGCTGATAAAACCTGGTACACATTCATATAAAATGGAAGAAGAAAGGAGGAGTAGGAGGCATTTAGATATCTAGACCGGTATGACAATCCAAACACTGTGATTTGGTAAAAGATGATCAGGTAAATCATTGCTTTGTCTCCAATAGCACCTAACCCTGGATATTAGGCAGCATACATAGGGAAGTAATAGAAAACTACATAGCTGCAAAATTAGGGCAATAGAAACCTAGCATAGACATATAGTACATAGAGAAGCAGATGAAGCACACTTGGCATCTTCCCTTGTAACATGTCCATCATGGAACATTTGTATTAGCAAAATGTACGGAAGGAGATTTAGAAGGACTTCTTTCAGCAGCCACCAGCTGCTGGGTATCAAAAGTCTGGTGAAGAAGCTTGCCAGCTTGGAAGTATAGAGCAACAGGATTAATATTTGATCCAGATCCTAATGATTTCCCACTGAGAGAACAACTGAGTGCATCTTCCTGGCTGTTTATATCATGTAGCATTTTATCAGCATCTTGCTTATCAGCTATTCCACAACAGAACCCTATAAAAAAAGTGAAAACACTGTGTAGACCAGCCCTGGCTACTTCCCATTCCAGGATATTACTGTAGCTTCACCTCCTTCCTGGAGCACACTATTCACCACTGCAGATAGCTCAAGCAGCTATCTGTGCCTTCCAGTGATGCTGCCCTGGAATCATCATGACCATTGTCACGGCAGTGAGGACAATAAGGAATATTCTTTTTCTCCAGGATTAGCCATAAGACTTTGAGGTAAAATCATGTGATCCCATTGCTTTATGGTGCCTAGACAGAATATATTGACTGTGGTTGTGTTCTAGAAGGCCAGAAGTGAACTCTAACAAATAGCATCAGTTCTGCACACCATCATTTGAGAAGCACCAATTCCTTCTCACCATCATAATACAACTGAAACCCTAGAGAAAAAGAAGCTATCCAAGAAGAGGATATTGCCTATCAGCCATAATGCCATGAACTTAATTGCTTGTTATGAGTGAAAGAGAGACTGATATAGCTTCTATCTACCAGGGAAGTGGAATACTCTTCTACTCCAAATGCTGAATGCTTGATGAACCCTTTACAATAACATGAAGAGAAAGGTTAAAAAAAAAAATAGGCCTTGAATTAGAAATACTGAGGTCAACAGGATCACTCCAAGGTATATCGCACAGCCTGGGTAATGGTATGAAAGAACTGCTTTGAGCCAGTCTTAAGTCTGGTGAGGTCAGAGAATAAAGACCCACTTCACTAGTCTATACCTCAGACGAAGATAGTACATATGCATCTGCTGGGTTTGTTCAGACCCAAAAGAGGCAAACAACTTCCCTTATTATTTGGCATAATGGAACATGAGGAAAAGCTACTTCTTTACTCCTACACAGTCTCTCGAATGACTCACAAAGAAAGCAACACCCACTTGTATTGGGCCAAGCTTTCTTAGGAGTGACACCCTGAAAAGAATGGGGGAAAAGATATAAAAGATTAAACTGGTCAAGTAGCTACAGCCATATTGAATTTACAAAAGAGGATGAGTCTGTCTCCAAAGATTTATTCACTAAACTCTTAAAGTACTCCTAATCACCACTGCAAATTTGCAGGTGTATAATGTGTGTGGGCTGTATTATCAGGGAAAAAGACAACTCTTATCCTCTAATATCTCACTGAACTTCAGGTTGGGAAGAAAGTTAAATCTATTGACCTGAGAATTGCATTCACTCCAATTCAATTATAAAATGCAAAACCCTAGAAAGGACAAGTTGGGCCTTCTGATATTTCAGAACATTCAGGCCTGTTCTGAATTACAGCTATGAAGTCTCAAGTGAGCAGTAGTACTGCTTTCTCAATAGATTTTACTTTTCACAGTCTTTCTCCACAACAGGAGGGAAAGACATTTTCCATTGTCTCAAATGCAACGAGCACCACCTTCTCACTGACTTCAGGTCACTCAGCAGTGCACAGTCTCAAGGCATCAGTATCATTGGTTTGCTGGATACTGGCCAACTTCAGGCTATTTCTGTCAAGGTCTGAGGCAGAACCTTTGCAATCATCTTAGAAAATACAGGACTTGACTCCACTACCAATGATGATCAAGACAGCCTTGGTGCTGTTGAGTCAGCCCATGAGTGACATTAACCCTGGCTGTTTTCGGCCTCATATAGTTCCCATGTCAGTCTTTGCTTTCCTATCTGCTACCGTAGGCACTGAATGAAGCCACCTCATTTGGGAGGAGGAGGCCAGAGCTTGTCTCCAACAGGACCTTCAAAAACTGCTCCAGCAGATGGAGCTTTTACCTCATATCTTGCAATTTACACAGTTTTGTGGAGAATGACAAATCGGGCGTCTGCTCTTTTCTGAAATTCCCACACAAAGAAGAGAAACTTGTTGTGTTCATCCCCTATAATGATTAACCCTGGAAAATATACAATTCTTAAAATTGGCACAGCTTTGAATCCAGAGGGGTCAGGAGGAGTCAGTTCAGACAGATGGTCTAGGAGATAAGGAAGATGAGAATTTTCTCAGAAATTAGTTTAGTTTGAGTGCATTAGCAATGTTCCATTATGTAGTTTTCTGTCCTAAGGCCTGGAGGGAAATGAATGAAGGTCATACCACCTTTACATCATCCTATTAAAGGAAACACAGACCCCAAAGTTCCTACATCTCTTCTAATTTATTTTATGAGGAATGTGTAGGCCAAATAGGATCCATACTGACATTTGAAGACCTAAAAGACTTCACTCCTAAAAGCCAAGAGCAGAGGAATGAAAAACAAAAACCCCCAAAACAAAAACAAAACAAAAAAAAAACTATTGGAGGAAAAATAAGATGCATGCATCACTGCATTGATTTAGAAGGCAAGGTTCTTGGAACACATTTGACCAGGGCTAGGAAAGTGTGAAGAGTGTGTCTCTAGTATTAGATGGCAAATTCCAGCAAGGGAATCAGATATCAAAAGGAGTGAGATTTAAATGATGTTCATGGAAGAGATCCCTACTGATGGGGACATTTCACCTAGCTGAAGACAAATACTAGAATGCAAATGGAAGTACAGCTTTCCCTTCCAACTGAGCATCTTGAAAGCTGATCAGTTTTCCATGCTTGGACAGTTTTCCTGCTACAACCACTCAGGAGGACTGGCTTTTCCCTTGCTGACTTGCTTTCTTTTTTTCTCCAGTTGCAAAGCCCAACCCCCAGCCTCCCCTACCTTTGCCTCAGAATGACAGCTTTGCCTCCCAGTGCCAGTATGCAAAAACTGGCCTGGCCAGTCACAACCAGGAGGCTCTTCCCCTACTAGCCATGATCATCTTGACAGTTCTGCTTTCTCCTCACATCATCTGTCATCTCTCTCTCTGCACCTCCCCCCCTGAAATCAGCCTCCTCCATCTACCACTTTAGAGTTGGGGGCAAGAAATACAACAATCAATGCCAAAGTCAGAGCACTTACTCCTTCCTTCCTTCTCCCACTAGAGTGATATGGCAAACAGAGCCAGCGTCAAGCCTGAATGGGACAACTAGGCTGGACAAAAAGCTGTAAAAAGCAGCAGAACCATAAGCTGTTCATATAAAAAATCAGCTCATACTTCTGCTCTGAGAAAGGAACAGCTGGAGTGTTGATGTTTAGGTGTGATTTGGCTTAGAGAAGAGACTGCCAGAAAGATTTAAGGAAAAGATCCACATAGTCACAGGTCTGCACATCACTCTCCAAGCATCCATCATGGAGATAATAGCTCTACAAATACATCTGAGCCTGGACTGGCCACTCGCTTTTGTGTGAGTATCTTGGGATCCAGTGTGACAGCGCTACCAACAAATGTCACTCCTGATCTTGGGATTGCCTGTTAGTTTAGATCTGTTTCCTTCTGGCCTAGTTCTGATGATGAGTTTTATTACAGACATAAAGAAATTCCACTGATGTGGTTCTTCACAGCACCAACAATTAAATTGTTGTGCACTGCATTAAAATAATTCACACATAGTGCTTGCAGCTTCAAATAATTTAATTTAAACAGCTTCCATAATAAATGCTAGTCTGAACTGTTAATTATTCCAAGCAGAAGAGTCCTACTCACACTCCTGTATGCTATGCAGTAAAATGGAGTAACTGCTAGAGGACAGCATGGTTAAATGCAGCTTATCACAATTACATAGAAAAAAATAGAGCACTTTTGGGCTAAAGAGCATCTACACATGTTATCTCATTATGCTATTGTTTCCAACATAAGCACAATGTCATCATGCCCCATCTGCTACCATCTTTATTCCACAGTGAACTTGCTGCTCACTTGGGTAACTGGTCTTTGCCAGGCAACTTTGTTTTAAAGCATAACACTAGAAATGGGGAATACTGGAACCATTTTGCATGTCTAAAGACATTTTTGGGCAACAAACACAGAAGAAAGAACTCTTAAAAATCTTTTTAAGCTGCTCAAAGAGAGTAAAGTTAATATAATTCCTAATTGTAAAGCTAATAATTCAGGAATTCATTTTTCCATTGGACTTTCTCTCAGCTTATGTCTTGGCCAAGTGTACTCTTTGCTGGGTAAAAAGCTGGATGGCCAAGCCCCAAGAGTGGGGGTGAATGGGGCTGTATCCAGCTGGTGGCTGGTCTCAAGTGGGCCTCACCAAGCTCTGTATTGGGACCAGTTCTGTTAAATATCTTTATCAATGATCTGGATGAGGGATCAAGTGTAGCCTTACTTTGCAGAAGACACCAAGTCACCAAGTTTGGTGGGAGTGAACTGCTGGAGGGCAGGAAGGATCCACAGGGGAATCTGGATAGGGTGGATTGATGGGCTGAGGCCAATGGCATGAGGTTCAACAAGGCCAAGTGTCAGGTCCTGCATCTGGATCACAGCAACCCCATTCATCACTGCAGCCTGGGGGAAGAGTGATTGGAAAGCAGCCCAGAGGAAAAGGGCCTGGGTGTGCTGGTCAACAGCAGCTGAATGTGAGCCAGCATGCACCCAGATAGCCAAGAAGGCCAGCAGCATCCCTGCCTCTACCAGAAATAGTGTGGCCAGCAGGACCAGGGCAGGGATTGTCCCCCTGTACTTGACACTGCTGAGGCCACAACTCGAGTCCCGTGTTCAGGTCTGGGCCACTCGCTGCAAGAAGGACATTAAGGTGCTGGAGCACGACCAGAGAAGAGAGCTGGTGAAGGGCCTGGAGAGTAACTCTTAGGAGAAGCAGCTGAGGAAGCTGGGGAAGAGAAAAAGCCTCTAGAAGAGGAAGCTCAGGTGAGGCCTTATCCCTCTCCAGTACTACCTGAAAGTAATTTGGCCTAGAGGAGGATTGGTCTCTTCTCTCAAGTAAAAATTGAGAGGGAGAGAGAACAGAGCCTCAAGCTGAGTCAGGGGATGTTCAAGTTGGATATTAGGAAAAATTTCTTTACAGAAGTGCTTGCCAAGCACTGGAACATGCTGCCCAGCAAAGTGGTTGAGTCACCATCACTTGGAAGTACTTTAAACAATGTGAAGATGTAGCACTTAGTGGTAGGCTAATGGTTGGACTTGATCATAGATGTCTTTTCCAACCTAAATGATTCTATGAAAATAACAAACAAAACAAAAAAGTCAAATTGAAAACTCTTCTTTCTTTGTCACATATGAACAACCTTCTATACAATCAGTTCTACTCAGCTGGAAGTTCAGCATAACTAAGTCCTGCCTTCAGTGATTCATTGGAGACATTCCACTCTGGAACAAAGTTTCCAATAAAACTTACTGTTTCTATGGACAAAGAGGGCTGGACAGAAACAGGTTACATGAGAAGCCCAACCTTTGCAGGTTTGAAGAAATTCAGAAGGGAGGGGAAATTTAAAACCACAATACACTTTCTTCTATCACCTTCCATCCAAGGGTATGTTCATTAAAGTATCCAAATACTTGAAATTAGTCTTTCATTTTGGTATTTTAAGTGAAATCTTAAACATTTCTCTACTGGAAACATTTAGAAGAACTGGATCCTGTCTTGAAAAGTTGTATCAGAGCACATATAAATTACAGACAGGTAAAACCAGCTAAAACTTCTATTGCTGCAAATATTTTTCCTCATTACTAACTCTAAAAAAATACTAAATAGGGGAATCCATACAGCATAGCCCAAGCAGTACTGCCTACTGGCATGAGGTACAGAACAAGTTGGTTCAAGGCAGTTTCAGCAAACAAAGTTATGAGACAACAGCCTCAAAGGCAGAACGTCTTGGTTATGGACAATCCAATCTACCAAAAAGAATAAAAAGAGGCATTTCTTAGATTTTCAAGTGAAATTTTACAAGAATCCCTAAAATCTAATGCTCTGTTTTTAGCTTCACATTCAACAAAAACCACAGTATTTTGGGCTTTTCTAGCACACTTGGACAAAACTAGATAAACTACTATATTGTTTAATACTTGGGATTTAGCATTCTGGATTCCAAATTCACCTCAGGCAGCTTCTGACTTGATACCCTTCAATAATTCTCATTCTGCTTGCCTCTCAGTTTTGCCATCAGTAAAATGGAGATAGCATGCATTCCACAGTACGGTAGAGTGATGTGAAAGCTGACTGATTTATCAGTAGTTGTGAGATGTTTAGGAATACTCTGATGAAATGTGCCACATGTATGCACAATTTATTATTAACCTGACAGCGTTTTAGCTCTTTTATTTTCCTGACTTGCACACAATTCAAGTGCAGGATGCCTGAAGCACATTTAAATGGATGCCATGTGGCATTTTGATTGTAGCAGCTACTACCATTTAATTCTGAAATTCACAACTTTAACATCACATTTAAGCAGGATTTTTGTAATTAATTTTCCTTCTTCACTCAGTTTTAAAAGAACATTTGATTTGTCTCGGTTTCAGTTCAGCATCAGATCAGTAAAATTATAAAAGGCAAACAGAGACTAAGGAAAGAATCTCATAGAAAAATGTGGTCTTTGGGCCAAATCTTTAGAGGTGAAAAAGGACAGGAATAAATACATTATGAAGGTAAAAGGATCAAAACTGCTATTTTGAATTCCAGATCAGTCACAAGGCTTCAAGGTGCCTGAATTACTTTTCAAAAATAGGACTTAGAAATAACATTTTTAACTGACAAGATCAACAAATCTAAGTAGATTTGTGTTTAATTCTTAGTTAAGGACATCTTTCATCAGATGAATAAAAGTTTTGCTTGAATAAAGAGTACTCAGTGTATGGAGTTAATTCTGAGTACTATTTATGGGACCAGATGTGCAGGAAAACATTTTATACAATGATCCTTACACTTGATATTTTTACTACAGAACAACTCGTTGATGACACAGTATCTGCAAGTTAAAATGATTCAAATGCCCACATTGCAGCAGAGCTGTGCACAAGAAGAAAACAGCTGGGCAACTGTAAGGATAGAAGCTAAACCAGATGTAACCTACATTTTGTTTCACTCCCAGACCTGAAAGGGGACTTAAATTCTTTGAGTCAGCTTTCCAACAACATTTTTGTGAATTAACTAGGAGGAAATTTAAGCAATTTCAGCTCTGGAAGAAAACTAGTGGATACTGTTACAAGTGCCCCAAAATAGCATGATATAGATTCATAGATTTTTAAGACCAGAGGGAGCACTAAATAGACCTACAATACAGCTGTGACCTCCACTGTAAGTGGTAGCAAGGCTATAATTAAACACCACTGACAAATGAGTTCTGAAATCACAGCCAATTGTTCTCCCGGGATAGAGGATCTGTTACTTAGTACTTCGGTTTAGCTATCTTTTGCCTCGGGCAATCTGGGAGTCACCACACTGGCAGCAGCAATGACAGGGAAAACATCCCAGTTCTCAAGAATGATTGTCATGCCATACTGGTGCAGATCCCAAGTGATTTTCATAGGCAGAACCTTCCTTATCCAGCCCAAATTTCAGTTTGGGCTGGCTGCATTTCAAAGAGCATTTCTTGTACAGAGCGGTATTTGTTATGCTGTTCCTTGGGAATGCCTGCTGCCCAGTCCTTAAGTCCAGCTACATTGTAAACTACTTAAATTCAATCCAACATGCTAAAAAGCTAAAACCCAAACTGCTGACCATCTCAGCCTTTCAAATCAGCAGCTGTGGCTCTCATTTAATATACTCAGCCTTGCTGCCTTCACTGTTACTGCTGAGAGGCTGCACTGTTCAGTGATACGTATTAGAAGTCAAATGGGAAAAAGCCCACTCGAGTCCTATCCACTCATAATTATTCCTCCAGCCTTTCCTTTAGTGGAGCTGTTGACAGACAGCAGTACCTATGGAGCTGTCACTTCCAACAAACTGAAAGGATAACAGTGCTTCATACCACTCTTCTCTCCTGGGAGCCTTCAAAGGGCACCAGTCTGGTCATTGTTGTATTTGTGCTCCAGGCTCCACTTGCTGTCTGCAAGCTGGAAATCTGTTCTACTCTCTGCTTAAGTTTAACCTATGCTTAGGTCTCCTTTTGCCCGCTCTGCTGAATCTAACAGTTCCCACAGGAGCATGGTGGCGTTGAATCCATGAGTTTTCATTATTTCAGTTTGGTCATTGTGGGAGTACATGCCCCTTCCCTTAAAACACTGCAACATTTTTGTGATATATTGCAGCTCCTCAGTAGCGGATCCATATTTGGTCAATCATGTTGGTAAATTATAAAATAAGCAACATTGTTATGTGTAATAAAGAGTACAATTTTTTTTTAAAAAATATAGGATTCAGAAGTTCTACAAATTAAAAATACATGTCTTTATTCTGAGGATTGTCATCCAAATCAGTTGGGAGATTTTTTAAAATATTTTGATCTGAATGAATCCACCCTTTCAGACAAGGAAAACATTCCCAGTCTGTCTGGTTCTGATATGTCTTAGCTGGTCAAAATGTAACTTCACATCTTTCACTCAAACATGCCACAGGACAGGGAAGGCAAACACCAGACTGCCTTAAAGAGACATTTCTGTGTCAGATGCAAAGTAGAGATACTGTGTATAGGTATATAGGCCTCACGTCTGTTCAAAACCAACAGGCTTTGGAATTGTTGTAGATGTGTTCATTGCTGCAGTAGAGACACAATTGAACATTTCAGCTAAAGTAATGAAGGAAAAGAAAATTTAGGAGGAGGCAGCCAGCAAGCTAAATTACAAATTGATTACTGGAGCCCTACTATTTTTTTTTTTTTTTCAGTGAAGAAAAGAAAAAAAGTCAGATCTCCAACAACACAGTGCCCACTAGAGGAATTCTGAAGAAAGAAGATTTTGTCAACATCCAATGTTTACTTAAAAGGTCTTCTACACAATAAGAAACTTACAGTCGTAACAATATCATCATATTCCAAGCTCTGGGATCACACAGCTACCAGTACCTGATCTGCCAAATTTTCAGCTAGATATGTCTCTATAAGTTTTGCCCCATCTTTGACACGAATATAACCTACCTCTAGCTCTGGTTATCCTGAGGGATATAGCAATGCTACTGCTTCACAATGACAATATATCCATCCATAATTGTTTTATGTTCACTGATCTCCTGTTGTTTTCCTTAAAGTCAAAGCTAAGTGAATTACAAGGACCTCCACAGATGTCCCATCACACCAGAGGTCTGGTAGGCATCATGCAGCGTAGTTCCCCTGCACAGCCCCCTGCCTCCTACTACACCAAGTCCCAGAGCACATCTCAGAGAAGCCACAGAGAAAAGGGCAAAAAACCCAGAAGTGAAAATACAGAAAATATGGTTACTTTACCAGCTTTTTCTTTTAAGTAATCCTAGACAAGAAATTTAATCTTCTTTTCCTCTTCACAAACGTCATCTTTTTCTTTTTTCCTTTATTTTTTTAATCAGCAATTTATTAAGGAATGAGTCCACACACTTCTACCCAATTTTTTTAAAAGTCTTTGGAAAATATAAGCAATTTCAACCACATTCAGAAAGAAGCTTAAAGAATTCAGTGGCAAACACAACTAAACTATGAAATTTGCAGTTCATAACACTAGCCACTGTCTTCATGGCTAGCCATTCCTCAACTCTTGTTCCTGACCCACCTCAGTGGAGAAATCTATCTTTAATTCCAAGGATTTCTCCTATATTACCTTGAGACTCTCCAACCCTGAAAGCCAGACTTGCAAGATGGACACAGCAGGAATTACCAGAAAATCAAACACATGCCTATGCAGACACACCAGAGGTTTGGAAAACTCAAACAGCGTCATTTTTTTTAAGTACTAAGGCAACAAACCACAAAGAAATGAAAATCTACCCAAGAGACTACAGAGCCTGAGAAAGGCTTCTGAATAAATGCAGCAGCCAAGAAAACTATGGAGCCTGCCAGCACTATTACAGATTGAAGCCTGGTTTTTACCTACAGCTCAAATTCCTACATCTACCAAGGAACTGCTTTTTTTCTTTTCTGATAAAGGTCTCTTGCCAAATACTCAGAGCCAAACCAATCCATTACATTCACTCAGGTTACTTAACTGGTCAAATTCCATGAGTAAGAGGAAGAAGATCACACCTCAGAGTAAAATCCTGAAAGTCAAGTATGCCTTTCCTCCTTGCCCTACATTGCAAACTGCAGACAAATACACCTGCTTTATCTAATAAGCAGTTAGAGCTCTGCTGAGAGTTAACAGGAAAAGCAAGGTTTTTAAGCACCCTTTCAGTGCCTTAGAACCACAAAACACTTGTCAGCTTTGTGCCAATTAAACACTCAGAAACAATCTAATGGGCTTTATTTGCTGTCCTGCTTTTTATGCATAGAGGAACTGAGGAAGTGCAAACTATGCCATTCTGCTTGGGTAGCCTTTTATGGTCTCTTTGCTTCCCCTGACAGCACAAGGTCGAGACAAGTCTTGAGTATGGAGGGTGAAAGGGGCAGGCTGAAACGAGCAGCCACAGCAGGGAGAGTGCCAATGCAGACAGGTAGGCAGAGGTGTACAAGGAAAAGCATCTGAGGTTCACAGCAGAGGACATTAGGAGAGGGTCAGTGGAGCACATGGGTCAGATACAAAAGAGAAAAGGAAAAAAAAATAAAAGGTCAAAAGCTCTCTTTCTTTCTCCTACTGCTTTACCGCCTGTATCAGCACCCTGCAGTGCAGCATCTGCTCCATGTCACCAACAGGGAAGAGGCTACACCGCTGCTCAGGCTCTGTCTTTACCAGCACAACTGCAGCCTGGCCTGGGGAGGATCTGCCTACTCACAGTGTGACACTGCACAGAGTAGCAGGAAACTGGGAGATCCCTGCTGAAAAGAATGATGAGGAGCACTCCTCAAAGATGGCCACTTAACAAGGAAAACCATCTTAATTTCTAACTGCATGTCCTAGCTAAAAAACCGACAATCAAACCAGGTCGTTCTACTGGGTGTTCATGCATTATCATCATTTACTTGTCATGCTAAGATATTTATATGTCTCTATCATTGTCATACAGAAGCATATGGGATTCTTAATACCTGGAGTATAGGAAGCCCCACTGGCTACATATTTCAGATATAGAAACTGAGACACGGGGGTAACCAGGTACATATCCTCTGCAAAGAAAGGTCAATTGATTCAGTCTTGAGTCCTTAACTCTGCCAGCAAATCACTCCAGGGACACAGAAACACTGTGGCAGAAATGGAAATCAGCCTCTTAGGTGCTAACACTCTTATGCACAGACCATTCAAGTTCTGCTGCCCTGCTCCACTTTCTTTATATGTTATACCTTGGTCTCTTTTCAGAATAATGAGGTGAACAAGTGTACATGCAGGCAGGGCCTGGAGAGCTGACACAGCATAACTGGCAAAGGTGTCAGTAGCACAGAATGTGAATCCAATGTACTCAGGTCCCAGCCCATTTCAGAGCAAACACATTCAAATACAAATGAGTTCTGCTTGAAGTAGATTCTGGCATCCACAGTCCTTCCTACCCCCACATCTACTTCTCTCAGCCCTTGGGCTGTTTTTGCACCCAGATGTCAGCTCCTGGACCTGTTTACGGATGGAAGAAGGGCAACTGCTTTGCTCTGCAGGGTGGGTTTACAATGGCAGTGAACCTGTCTGCAATGAAGGATTGTGGGAGAGGCACACACATACACCAGAAGTCACATTGCTGTCTCTGGACAGCAATAACATGGCAGTTGCCTTGCTTTCTATAGGGAGAGAAAAAAGCTTTTCCGTCCATCAGTTCAAAGTTAGTCAGCAAAGAAATAAAGAGGTAAAGCGAAATTATAGAAGTTAGCCAAGGACAGGTGGCCGTTCTACCATTTCATCACATGGATTACCACCTTCTCCTGCACCAGGGAGTGCTGGTGTTGACGTGCAGAGGCTCATCTTCTTTGAGTAGTGACAGAGTTCACTGGACAGATGTGCTCCTCCTCTGATTCTCTCTCTGGAGCTTTGTGGTGCCATTTCCAGCATTCTCAACGTATCTGGGAGGGTTATTGCCCTCCATTTTTCACCAAAACATAACAAAAATTACCTTGTGGCAAATGCCCTGCATACCTCTGTACCAGAATAAGGATGAAAGCAACAGCTACAGCATGTGCTTTCTTGCTTGGGGCTATATTTACTGCTGATTGACCTCCAAAACAAGCTGCCAAGCTCAGCAGAAACCGGTAAGGTTATAATAAATCAACTCTTCCTCCTCCATGTATTTTTTAATGGCAAAACCAAAGGAAAATAAACCTGTCTTCAGAAATCAAGTTTGAAAGCCATAAGTTGGAAAGAGAAATTTCTGACTTTGTTCACTTTCACATAATTATTACTAGTTACTTTTATTTCTATCTTTTTTTAGTAATGCCAAAAAATTCCAGTTTAGATCCAGGTTGTGCATACTTTGGGACAGAGCAGGAGCCAGCAGGTTGGTCTATGGGCTCACAGAGAATGCTGGTATCCAAATTCCATCTAGAATTAGTACTCCAGAAGCTTGGTCATCCCATTCTCTTTGCAAGAGCTAAAAACTCTTCTTTTATTCTAGCAGGCAGGTAAAACTAATATGGAGCAGTTGCTGTAAACAGTCTATATGAGCTATGGTTATGTTATACTCTTCTATAACATTTAATAAACGAACATTTTCATCCTAAGGCTTTTTCTCCTGAGTCGTATCTTCTCCTGGCCCACAAATTATTTTCACTGAGTTCTACCTTACACCAAAGAGCAATATCCTTTGTACCCAACTACCACCTGCTTTACTTTATCAGAGCATATGTCCAAGAGCTGCCTAACTGAGGGGTTTAACTTCTCTTTTGCCCAAGGTGTGCAGCCAACCTGCAGCAGAAAAGGATTGTAGCCCCATGGTCATCTATAACACAAGAGAGGGAAACTACAAAAATATAGCTGTCAGCATCTATTGCAGCCAAGCTATTTGAATCAGTGGCACTCACCATACAGGGTCCTGCAATCTCCCTGCAGCTCACCTGCTGTTAAAGCAGGTCCTTGGCATCTTCTGTGAAAGGGTATGTAGGATCTAAATTCAAATCCTGTGGCTCCTGCTCAGTTTTAATATTTATCATTACAAATAACAAATTGTGCTTAAACTCCACTTTGCAGTTTCAAAGCACTTTATAAACATTAATACCTGAACACATCATCTTTCTCTGGCACTCATCTGGCAATGCATCAAAAAACTGCAACCAGACTGGAAAAAGTATTATAATTTTAAATACAACCAAAGGAACTTAAACCAGGAAGAATGAGCAAGCGAAAGACATGGGCAGAACTGAATTGCTGCAAAATGAAGTCATGGGCAGAGTTCTTACCAGCTTTCTGCCCAATAGCCAGTGCTGTGACATAAGTGACATATAACAGAAGATTTGCCCCTTGCAATATTTACTCCTTGGAGATGACCAATTCTAGAGTTTTGCACTGGTGAGAGAAGATCTGGGCCCATCTAAAGCATGTGTCAGAACTGCCTGCTGTCCTCTAGAACAGCAGAGCACAAGACCAAATGGAGGGTCTGCAACTATTTATTGCTGGTGAATTCAACAACAAATTTATATTCATCTATCAAGGAATATGCAAGTGGTAGCAAATATTATGGTCATGTTCATTTGTTTCTGATTACAAAATGTATGTAAATGTATATGTAAATTAAGTGCAAGCATCAGGCTCATGGCAAAGTGCCAAACTATCCCTTAGTGTTAGGAAGACTGGGGTGGCTGGCAGGAAGATACAGTGACTGCACTTGAGGCTGGGGAGTGCCTTCAGATACAGCCAAGGCTGAGCTGTTCTGAAGGGACAGGAAGAAGATAAATCCCACAGTAACTTGTCACTTTAAACGAAGCTGAGGGACTATAGAAAAAACTGTTCCCGATGCAGTTAGAAGTGTGATAATTACAGAGCAATGGGCTCCTCTGTCATTCAGCAGGCAGCATCCCCAGGAAATCTTGCTCTGTAATCAAGGGAAGAGGTGCAATCAAGCCCATATTCAGCCTTCGTTTAGAAACAGCCCCTGCAGGCAACACAAAGGCTTCAGCATGGTGCTTTGTGAAGTTGGTGATCAACGTCTTGGTTCTGCAACTACAAGCAGAGTTAATGCATTTCTAAGCACATCTTCTGTTCACCTTTCCTCAGAAAGTCCAGAAGGAATCTTAGAAGAAGGGTAAGGGTTTGGGCCAAAATACACTTGTACAAACAGTGTTGTGTTCATACTGTCCACGTTTATGAGCTCAGTCTCTAAACAGCGGTGTCAGAGAAAGAGAAAATTTCTTGCAGACTGATGGCATAGTCCTGAATGGGCAGATACAAACAACCTCATCTGGTTTCTACAGCAGCTCAGCTTGCAAAATTTGCATGGCAAAGGTTTACTTGGTCTTTTTCCCCAGAAATATGAATGTATCTGTGATGATCAAATTCTACAGGAACATCATTCTCATGGCAGCAGCCTGATTCCACAGAGACTGATGAGGTTTATTAGAGGGGAAGGTGTCTCCGAGTTCAGCTTTCATGTCTAATGCCACCATAGTCCAGAAACATAGAAACTAATAGCTACTCAAATCAGCCATCCTTTGTACCCTACAGAGCTGTCAGATTCAGTGAACCAGTTTACTCCAACTCTAATAAAAATAGTCACACATTTTATTAACAACAGCCAAACATTCCAAAGTGCACATATTTCCACTCCCACTGTATAAACTCAGACACAAACTGTACCTGCTCAGCTACCATCTGGGCACGTGACTGCCATGATATACACAATCCTATTAACTCTGGGTGCACATGAAGTGCTAATTTTTTTTTTTTTTTTTCACACGGGGGGCACCTTCTGGACAGCATTCACAGTTTCATCTCAGTATGGAACAGTTGTTCTCTGCTGACATTCATCGTAACTGGAACTGCACTTGGGGTTGCAGTACCCTATGATACTGTAAATGGAGCTTCATTCCATCACAGTACAGAATCAGCAGGTTCCACTCTTTATTTACTTCTTCTGTTTCTGGCCACAAAATAAATGTGTTTGCTATGGTTTTACCATCTGCAGACATAGGTATCAGTCAATAGCCAAGGGCCTGGACACTGTCAACAGAACTCATTATTAAAAAGGTACATATTACATTTAGCTGTTCAAACAGAGCTTGTTATTGATTGAGCCCCATCAGTTCCCAGTAAAAGAGCCAACTCTGGTGATGAAATGAAAATATGCACGTAGAATACAGACTAGTAAATACTGTAATGGAGTAACGGCTCTCCCCCAAAAAAGGAGTTGATATCCAGTCAAGAGACAAATCTTTTCCAAAAGTTAGACTGGGAACAAAATAACCATGCTACTTCTGCGTATATCCAGAGGCATGATAAAGATACAAAACAAAAAGGGAACAGATCTGACAACAAACATCTCCATCCCTTAAGGAAAAAAAAGCAAACAAAGAAAATACAAGTTGTTTAATGGCCAATCAAGCTACAGGCAGGAAGAGCCTGCAACCAGTTCTGCCATTCCTGCCACATCCTACAGTTTATCAGTGGAGGTTCTGCCACACTCCCAGAATTGAAAGACAACATCTTACATTTTTCAAAGTCAGACAAAAAGGTATCTATACTTAATTTGGTTCCTGGATTTTTTCTTGTCACTTTTCTTTGTCTGCTTGTTTCCACTTACTAAACAGCCTTTTCTTTTGGTTTTCCCATTTATATACACAGACACAGTAACATATTTTTCAATGACAGCATTTAATACACAGGAATCACCATTGCTACAGCATAAAGAAGGCAGAAAACAAGGCTGATTACAAAATTCTAATATAAACCAAATATAGAACATTTAGTAATATATGAGAAAACAAGAAGAATGGAACAAGTTAATGACTGTGGAAATCTCTATATTGGATCCATTGGAAATGTTCTCCACACAGCATCTTCTGTGAGAGTGAAAAGACCCCAGCTAACAGTGAGTTAAAAGTGCTTAAGAAGACACATTGTGACAAACTTCTTTGCTCACCCTTAACAGCAGGTTGGGCTGGAAACTGATGAATCACTATAGGAAACAAACAGCAATGGTGACTCACAGCTTCAAACAGTAACAATAGCTTTATCCATGGTGTCTACAACAAAAATATCCCTGGATTCATTAGAAGATGTATTTCAGATTGTTCCACCCACCCAGGAAATGCACAAAGTCCACCCCCTGAGCTCTGGTTAGAGTTCTCATAATTGCCCCACAGGTACATTGAATTCCTGCTCACTTACAGTACTTTCTCAAGACGTCCACTGAAAACCATATGTTCTTGATGTCTTAAGCAGCTCCCCGAGGAGTCTGCATCCATTAGCAGTAGACAGAGCCTTATATCTTTATGTTTCAGGGTCCACAAGCCTGTCTGGCTCTTGCAATCTTCTATCGTTGTAGGTAGCATTTAGACCTGAGGTGTGTTTTATTCCGTAGGTGTATGAGGATCAGGCTGGTGGCGCAGTTCCTCAGCTGCCTGGTGACACCCAGAAGCCTTTCCAGCTTGACATAACTCATGGCTCAAGCACAGAAAATAGTTCTGGCTTATTAATGGTTTGGACTAATCAGACCAGAGCACATAGCCAGTAAGAATTCTGGTGTTCAACACTTCATAGGCTCACACCTCCTGTCTAATGCTCATGTACTGTTAGAACATTATTTGGATATAAAGCCAAATTTTCTATTATTAAAATCACCTTAAAATGAATGCAATTATGGATGCCATGTTTATTTTTCAAACCTTCCCTTCCTATAAAAACACGTGTGCTGCTCCATCTAAATGCAGACTGTAAACATAGAGCTGTAGGGCTTCTTACTTAGCTATCAAGAATATACTGTTTCATCACTTCTCACACTGTACAGACTAAACTCTGGTTAATCTAGTTTCGCTGCCAAAAGAAGTGAACAAATGTTAGCTATGAAAATATATTATTGCAAATATTTCCATTTTGACAAAATGTCAGGTTGGGTTTTTTTTTCCCTTGAGATTAGACACTTCTTGTCCAGGTTTCATCTTTGGTTTAAGCTCAAACTGTGGAGTTTAAAGCCAAATGTCATAAATAACATTGTGATGAGATTCTCAAATTCACATGGGATTTTCAGTTGACTTACTTAAGTTTCCTGCATATATAGAGTTCATTACCATCACATTGCTAAAAACCAAAGGAAGAATCAGAAATACACTTCATCACTTGGTTTGCATGTCTCAAAACTTTCAAATTCAAATTCAAAAAGAGAGTACCAAAAAATGCAGGAACATTCAAATCCCTCTTTCCTTTGTAACACTAAGTATGACCAATTTAATAAGCAATTTAAGCAATTTAATCAAGGATGATAGAACTATCAAGGTGCCATCAGTGACTAGTGTGCAAGCAATTGAAGGGAAGCATGGAATTTCCACAGGCTAGCAACAGCTAACACCAAATAAGTATACAATGTCCTGCCAATCAGTTATGCTAACAATATATGGCTTCTGTTTGCTGACACTTCACTCAGTTTTCAGGGACTACTGAAAAAAGCCAGCCAATTGCTTCTACCCACACTAACCTAAGGTACTTCTTAGTTTTATTTACCAATTTATGTTCCCTATCCTAATTAATAAGTTGCTGATGAAATGAATGATGATGATGATGATGATAAAAATCTGTCTATATGACAAGTGCAGCATCCTTTCAGAAAGACACTTGTTGCAGTTGCTCACACTACCTACTCCCATTTCATTACTTCCATTTGGAAAAGGAATAGTGGAACTTGAATTCCTCTGACAACCATCAGCAGGAGCTCTGTCATAACCTTGCTAAACAACAAATTAACTCTTTGGATTGTGTAAACGTCAATGAGAAGCAGGGAAGTATTATCTTACCTTCAGAACACAGCTTGCCAGCATATCCAGTGGCTGAGCAGTCACAGTGTGGCTCGCCATCCAGAAGGAAGCAAGTGCCACCATTTTCACAGGGGTTTTCTGAACAAAGTCCTTCCGTTTCCAGTCGGACCCCTTGACTGCCCAGGAGCTGCGGCTCAGAATTGCCGTATTTCAGATCCAGGATAAATCCTTGAAATGGAGGCTCACTCAGAACACCATCAAGAGTCAAGGCAGCAGGACGAATGTCCAGTGGGACTCCACCAATAAACAGGTCACTGACGATATTCATATACTGGCGTTGTGGACGCACCTCACCCGGCTTGGCTTCACCGTCCAGCACCAGCACTGTCCGAAGGTGATTGCGGCTGACCATCAGGAAGTGCCAGTTGCTGTCGTTTACCTGCTTGTCTGAGATAACTGTCGTCTCCGCACAGTCCACACTGAACTGCAGCTGGATGCGCCCATCAACCAGGGACAGACAGAGGAAGTCACAGACACCACCATCATCAAAATAGAGAAGCAGCCCAGCAGAGACATTGGTCTTGAACTGGAAGCTGAGTTCGCTCCTAGTGCTGGCATCCCAGCGGAGGTAGCGGGCCCACTGGTTGGGGATGCCCATGAACTCCAGACCCAAACACAGACCCAACAAGGAGCCCAGCAGCAAACTCACCTTCAAGGTGAAGTAGATAGAATGCAGAGTGAAGCCCATTGTTTCAAGAATCTGCTCTTCCCTAGGAGAAAAAAAAGAAGCCACACTACTGGGAGGAGAACCCCAGCAGTCAACAGCAAATGTTAAATCCAAAAGAAAGAGAAGAAGAGCAGAGAGACTGACGGAGAGCAGGAGAGTAAGTGGAAAATGAGATTGCAAGAGCACGTGACCAAGAGGAAGTGTCTCCTCCCAAGGAAAGATCTCAATTATCCTTTAGGAACCAGAGGCTTTTATCTCTGAAGTATAGGGTACATGAAGTGACTTCTTCAGATGATGTACTTCTCTGAAGGGCAAAATAACCTACAGTGATTTGATTTGGTAGATCACAAAGGTGACACTGGTGTTCCAGGAGGAAGGAAAGGGAGAGCCAAAGCCCAAGCCTAAAATTCTTGTTTTCTAGAAGTGATGACAACACTGACGGAGATGGCAGTGAGATAGAAGAGATAGTGGATTCATAAAGCACGTAAACTTCAAGAGGGCAAAAATGAAGTCAATCTTCATGATGCACTGGTGGATACCCAGCCCATAATTCACTGCTTGGCACTCACGGAGCTTGCAGGACCTGTGGGGTCAAGACAAAAATAGAAAGGGAAAAGTTAATCTTACTACTCACCACATCTTTACCATGAAGCTTACTAACACCTTGTCCAATATCTCATTTACATTTCTTGACACTCTGGATACTTCTTCATGCTTGCAATTGGCTGTACAGGTGTCAAAAGCAGCTAGGAAATCTATGTCCTCAAAACTAAGAGGCCAAAATAGAGAACTCACCAAGTCATCTGAACATATAACAACCACAAGCAATATAAAAAGACACCAAATGATTTAACTCCTTAATTGACGTTACTGATAAATGGTACTGAAGCTTTTCCAGTAACAATTACCTCTCCATGAAAGTGCTTAGGGCAAAGACCAGAGCTCCTTAGAGTTTAAAAGCTGGTAAGAGCAAGAGATGCCATTATCCAAACTCCCTATTCCATTGTTTACATTATGCTTCCTAGCACACCAAGGAAGTATTAGAGAAGATAACCCTGCTATCAGCCTATCACAAAATAGCTGCTTTTACTTTACATATTTGGATACTTCAGAGACTCTACCATGAACCTCTGCAACCTGAAAACATGTGCTATGAAAATCATACATGGCAACCTGCAGCTCAGATGATAGCAAACTTTTAGCTTAGCTGCTAAGAACTGTCTAAGCACTTAACCACTTACGCTGGTCTGGTTTGGCAAAAAGGCCAAATTCACCCCTAATTAAGAGGAAGAAATTCTAACTGTCTTCAATGAGTAACATCTGTTAACACTGGGATTTAACTCACTTCTGCATACTTGTATGTGGGTGACTGTATGGCTGGTGTAGGAGGATGTTTTAAGTGACAAGTAAAGGCAGTACAAAGCTAGGCTTATTCTTTGAAAATGCTACCCAAGAAAGTAAGCTTTCTATTACACACAGATGTTTGCTCACAAAGATGGGTTGGACACAAGAACAGCTCTGGGGAATGGCTAACATTAGCACTGATACAAATCAGGAAAGGAGATGATGAGAATCAAGGCCTTCAGCCTCACAGAAGTCATCATGAACAGTCTCCACAAAGTGGAACACAAACATTGTGAGGGAGTATTTGCTTGGGAAAAGTGTTTTGTGCTGTGGACCATGAGAGTTTTCACAGCAGATGAACCTCATCACTGTTTCAACCCCGTCACTCATCTTGCTCTGAAAGAGAAGGCACACAGACACTGCAGAAGTGGGCAGTGCTGGAAAGTTTCTATTTGGTAGGGACCGAGGTTGAGCTGGAGGAGAATCACTAGGAAACAGAGGGGAGAGTTCACACAGTCACATCCTCACCTGCCTCAGGGACCTGCAGAAGCCATAAGTCTCCAGAGCTGTCAGTCTGACAATTTAGCACAAAAAACAAGTCTCTTAGAAAACTAAAGGGATCAATTAAAAGAAAACCCACAAGTTGAAGAGAAATGTGAGCTTTCAGTGCCCAGTGGAAACCAGGCCTCTTCCCTGAAGCTTCCTGAGTAGAGCATGTTAGCTAAACTGCTATAAACACGAATAAAATCAAGTCAAAACCAGAGGGAAGATAATTCCTTTTAATTGTTAACAGCTTGGCTGAGGAAAGTGGAAGGTAGAAAAAGGATGTGTTGGGAGAGGTGTAAAATGAACAAAGAATTAAACTCAGAATCCAATTCCTCAGTTCATTTGTCTTCTCAATAACTACAATGTTGGCTAAGTTCATGGATGTTTTGAGGGGGTTCTGAAAAACCAGTTGGGGAAAAAAATGATGTGGTTCTTGTCCGTTTACCTGTCTTGTCTGTGTTCCCTAGTGGATCCACTAAAATAGCCCATGATTTATGGAGAAGAATAGAGTAAGAGAAAGGTAGGAAAGAAAGTGATGACCCAAGCCTGGAATTACTGATGACATGGAAATAGAAACATCATAATGTGTGTAAATTAGCCAGTGATGTGCTTCCAGCAGCTCACAGCTTCCTGGACCATTTAGTACCACCATGGCAAAATTCACTGCTTCATCAGACAGTTCTGTGCTCAGCCTGAGCTGAGAAGGGCAACAAACCCAGCATGGCAGCAACCATCTACCCATCCACAGAGACCCCAATGCAGCAGAGCTCCCACCCCAGCTCTTAATTCTCCTGGGCAGGGTAGACTGCACCATCTGCATCAAAAGCAGCCCTCAGTCTTATATTCTTCTCTCCCTGTTTTGGAAGACCAACACTTTGATAAACAGTGAAAGATGCTGTAAATCACAGCAGCAGGTGTGAACACTATAGATAACCACAGATGAGATGCCTACATCCACACACAGTTCAAACTCCTGTGTGAAAAGCCTATCAATCTCTCCAGGATGCTGAAATCCTGCTTTACATCAACAGATCCAAGCCTCTGTGGGTCACTTCAATCCTTGTGATATTTCAAAGGTACAATAATGGGAGTAGGCTACCTCTGTGGTGCAAATTTCTGTAATGATACTAGTTCATTAGGGCAGGACAAAAGGCATAGTCAACAAGGGAAACCAGACAGAAATCATTAAACAAGAACAGCAGTCTTGACTGAGGGAAGCCAAGGCAATTTTTTGTTTTGATTGAGAGAAGCCAAGGTAATCCCTTTCTAGCTGTTTTGAAAGAAGACAGTGCCAGCTCTGTTTCAGAAGAGGAAGACAATGCAAAAACCATGAAATATAGGTGTCATCGCTGGGTGCTTCATTGCCTTTTAGACACTACAGCTCACATTTTGGGAAGGCTGCCCACACCCAGCCACTAGCAGGCTAGGGCCATCTGTGACTCCCCCAGAGCTCTGTCAGCACACGTCAGTCCTGACTCATGGTGCTTCCCATTACTCCAGTTTCACGTCTCACCCTGTTAAGTCCGTGAGAGCAAATCACATCACAGTAGCAGGGTCTTCCAAAAAGAGCTCAGAAGACCCAGTGCCCTTTATAGCAGGAGGCAGGATCTGAATCCCAACCTTGAGAGAGTAAATCCTGACACACCAATTCTGTGCCTCACCCATTCCCACAATGATTCTCCAAGACATGCTGAGAATGAATAATTTTCTGCTCTTACTATTTTATTTTTAGCATAAATACTACCCTAGCAGCCTCATACAGCACACTGCTACCATAGCAATACATTACAGTTTGGGACAAAAGCTACAGATTACCGGAGTATTGTCTTACATATTTTATCTCTGAGAAATCTCATTGTAATGGCGTGACCACATCTTGCATAAAAAGGGACTTCACGATAGACAGCAGCTAGCAAGCTATCTCCACTGCACTTCCAACAGCTTGTACCACCTTCCTGGCCCACCTGAGAGCCACAGCGGCAAGGAACCTGCGCACTGAACAGACGGCTCAGCACCTCGCATACACCAAACCCACTGCAGGAAACACACCCACTTGCACTATTGAAACATCCCACTCACAGGGCTGACAGAGCTGCACAAGTTCCCCAGCCAGGCGAGGGAGGCAGCCCTGCTGCAGTGCTAAAGGCAAGTGCTGCCTAGCCACTGCACACTTTCCCAAACTTGACAGCAGTCTGTTAATGCCAGGTCAGAGCCATCTGCTCAGCAGCCCACGGAGGGGGTCTAGCCCCTGCTTTGAAGTGGCTCTCAACCACTTATCAGCTGTATGCAGAGAGTGAGTGACATTATCTAATTGCCAACTAATTTCCATAATTACTGACTGGCACACTCTGTATGCTGGGTTAATATTTTTGCAAACGTCTTGAAACACACCTGCTTAGGAAAGGGGATGAGAAGCTGTTGCTCTGGAGCTTATTTAGCCAACTGCATAAAAGGTTGCAGGAGATGGGGTTTGTCACTCCCTGTCCTCCCTCCTCCACTACCTTCCTCTCTGGCTGCTAATTGCTCAGGGATGAACTTACTTGTATTTGAAAGTGTAATTTGCAGCAGAAAGAAGAACAGAGTTAGATTAATTCAAAGACAAGCTGGCTTCCCTTGCAAACCCCTGCCTGAGCAGCCCAGTGCAAGCCTGCATAAGTCCTGTTATTCCACTTCAGGATGCCAGACAAAATCCCACTGACACACTGACGAGAAAGGTTTACCAGTCTGGCATCCTCTTCTGCAACCAGAACTATTCACTGAGCCGCAGTTTGTGCAGAAGGAAATTTATATATTGCTCACCTAAGATCGATGTATTTAATACCCCATGTGAACTCACTTTTATCTTTTCCTTCACTCTAAAACAAGAAAAATCCAATTGTTTTCTTTATTCCCCAAGCCCTAATGAAGCAGCAGAGTTTTAGGAAGGAGTAAGCAGGATCCTAATTTGGCTCTGCATCCACGTCTTCCCTCAATTGGCACAAAGCACAGCAATCAAATCGTTACAGCTCTAGGACATACGCTGCTCAAAATGATACAGTAAAATTTACCCTCAATAATTGATATTAAAAGTCAAGCTTGCAAGCAGAGAGAAATGGAAAGTTCATAGTATTTATTCACTCATCCAGTTCTGAACAGGCTCCTTTTGGCTAATGCTTTGAAATCTCTGTCTGATCTCTCCCCAGCTGAACTGTGGCTAAAGACAAAGGGTCAAAGCATAACAAAAAAACCCACAAACCCTTCCAATAAAAAATGCAGATGCGAAAACTGGGAGTTGTGACAGTCACTATAGATAAAAAGGAACACATAAATCCTCCCATCACACAGCATCTTCAGCAAGGATGCATGGAGGGATGTTTACAGAGAACTGAGAGGAGACATGGAGGGTTTGAAATTCACAAGACTAGAGAAAACCACGGGGGTTAGTTTAGTTTTTAATTCCTCTAGCAGCATTTGCATCTCAGTAATAAATCTGGACACTGCCTCATACCCTTGCTGGGATGGAGAGGACTCTGGAGTGGTGCCAGGGAAGCTGAGCTGAAAGAACCAGGATGAAAACAGAGACAGAGAGCTTCTATCTTTGCTCAGTTCTATGATTCTCTTACCAAGGAAATTTCAGTGGCACTACACAGCTCAGAGGGGTCACAGGTAAGGCAAGATGGGCTCTGCTTAGTGAAGAGGCTGGAAATGAAGTAAAAAATGGGGGCTTTGCTTTGCAAACACACCTAGGTACTTCTGAAGTTGGCAGAACTTAATGGGATGCAGCATTTACATTACTGGCTGGCTGGCAGTAAGGAGAGCAGCGATATTTCAGGTCTTATCTTGGATGTAGAGATATGTGCATATGAAGACCAGCATCTTAAAACTAGGGACTGAGGGTGACATGGAACACTTGTTGACCTCTTCTGCATGGTTTCCAGGGATAGAGTATTCATGCCAGTCTCTCACCTCACTGTGAAACCACACATGCCTTTACCCCACTCCAAGCCCAAGCAAAAGATGTATTCTTCCATATTCTTTGGTTCTTCACACTGTTTATGTATCTTGCAGGATTAACTTTTCCATTCTTGAAAACTGATATGGAGATACTTAATTCTTATCTAAATTCAGCAGTGAGCTCCCTAGGAGACAGTTGCAAATAAATTATATCAAGTAAAAAAGCAAGAAAACAAGGTATAGGGTTGCAATTCAAGAGTATCCTCTTAAAGAAAAAAACAGACTATAAAGCTAAATCAGCAGTTGCTTCCCTGTAGTGGATTAGTATATACACGTGCACATCCATTCATCATCAACTGTAACCTACAGGTATGTGGTTGGTTGGTTTCCTGGTACTTGGCATGGGATTTGCAGCCAGTTTAAGCCCACTGCCCTTCTCCCCATTCTGAGTTCTCCCCTGGGAAAGGCAAGAATGACTGTGTTATAAATATCTATTAAACAGTTGGCTTTTTGCAAATATTAAAATTAAAACTAATATGTGTAGTGTTAGATTAATATGATTTCTTCTAGTTCTGTTATTAACAAAGAAACTTAGAAGTGTTATAATTTTTTTTTTTTACAGAATTTGCTTTTGTAACAGATAGTGA
>VWZN01002273.1:152956-199592 GCA_013396955.1 Regulus satrapa | reverse complement strand
AAGCTTAAAGGGACTCTCAGAATGACTATAATAAGAACAAAATTTTAACTCACTTTTTGTTTCACTTACAGAACACTTACTGATTCACAGTTTCTTTAACATATTTTATACTCCTGGACCTATTTCCAGTAAGTCAGAGCAGTCTGCATGTTTTCAAAAGTTGTGATAGTATATCACAAAAACAAGAAGCAGAAGCAATCAAATTTGCTATTGTACTAAAAATATAACATGTATGGAGGGGGACACCTGGCCAGATTTCCCTGTCATTAGTATGGCGAGTAATTGATTTAGATCATTCCCTTAATCTGCTGGCTCAAGGGAAAATAAGCACCATCCACTTTAAAAGGAAATAAAGGCCCCATGGACATCTTGAAACCTACAGTGGATTTTCCCATTATGTAACATGTTAGCATTCTCCATCAGCGAACTCAGTTCCCTGAAGTTTTATTGCAACTTAGGGATCTCATGCAAAAATTTATACTCGGCTTCCCACAAAGCAAACACAAACACCTAAACGTAGCAAAGGGGTGTGAGGAGCTGTCCAGAGTGCAGGCAGTGCTCTCCGCTCCTAAGCTCTTTAAACAGCCGAGGTTCCATTCAGAGTCCAAATGCCTTTCCAGTTAAACACTGGAATTGAAGTGTGGGTGATCTGTATTCACCCACTCTCACAGTCACTGATGCTGACCAACACAGGGAGCTGACACTGGCACCCTGGTAAGTGCTCTAGAAGTCTCAGCCACTGAGAGATTAGGTCTCAGCTTTTTGAACCACACTCCTCTCTTACCACTAGCTCCAGAAACATGTTGCTTTTCGTGGGTGTATATGCAACAGCAGGCTGGGAATCCCCTGCCATCGAAATCAATGCATTCTTCCAGCTATCTATTGTTTTCATCCTCTGATAAACAAACTCCTGCCAAAATTCATTCCACCCCATCCCTCTCCCCACTTCTACCTCAGGGTAGTTGGGTGAATGGGATGAGATAGGTTTCTCAGTCCTAGCATGCTGGGGAAATGGAACTGGAAATCTTTGCCAAGACACAGTGGTTGCAAAATTTTTTAAAGTGTCACTGTCTTGGCTGGAAAAGGCTAACACTTCAAACAGCTGAGGATATTTTAAATTTTCCAGATCATCAAGGAAATTACTTGTAATTTTGCATGATAGGAGTACAGTTCTAAACTGACCAGCAATTATTGTACAGGTGAGAAATACACTAAATACACTCTACTTGCAAGGAATCATTTCAGCCTGGCCTATGCCTGCAGCACTACATGGTGATCTGTCAGTGTGCACCAAGCAATCCTCCACCTAGCCAGACTGCCTGCGGGCAAGGCTGGAATAACAAACCTGTCACTCTGCCACAGCAGCGGCCTCACAGCTAAGGACTAAAACAGCGTTGTAAAGGCTACCTAGGCTCCAGAGCCCTAGGGACCCTCAAAGCAGAAATACAATGCTCTTGGCACAATGTGTTTTGAAAGGAAGGCTGTTCAACAGGTAATTTTAGGCTTAAGAGTTCAGACAGGACTCTTTAGGCCATGAGTCCAGACAGTGGGACAAGTTACACACAGGGTAACAGGGTACTCATTTTTGTTAATTCATTTACACTTTCCTGGACTGCATTTCTGTGCTTCACACTGTTTTGCCATACAAGTTTTCTCTCTAGTTGTCTTTCCCTCAGAAAATTCCTGCTCTGAAATGTATAACCAAACATTAAGATGTGCAAAACAAAAGCATTTATGCAGAATTAGTGTATAAAGGATTAATCTGCCTATTTCAGTGGAACTACCTAATGAGGGGGAAATTACATTTCCTGGAATAAGCAACACACAAAATGCCAAAAAGGCAGGGGATGCATGCATGTAGCAAAGCACAAGAGGAATCATCATACACACACAGAGTGACAGAAAGACAGACATTAGCTAAAACAAGAAGTCCAGAGGCTGGGCAGTCCTGGGCTTTCAAAAGCACTTGGACAAGGCTGCAGAAAGGTGGAAGTGCACAAATGCATTTTATTTTAAAATTAACTTGGATAAAAACACTAGGAAATAACGTAACACAGAATAACCCTTCAACACCTGAGAAACAGACTAGGGGCCCTGCACAGCACTTTTCTATTTTCTCTCTATATTAAAGCCCCAAATGCAGGAGTCATAGGACCATAGACCCAGGAAGCAAAGTCTGTCAGCCAGCTTAATACTTCAAGCTAACTAGCAACACTATGGAAATTAATGCCTTTAGAAATTAGTTCAAATTTTCTAATGGAGCATTTTAACACTACTGGAGAAAAAAAGTCTCTTTATTTAAGCATTAGTTGCTACATATTGATAAATCAATCACACTGGGTAGATTCAGAAAGACTTTTTTTAAAAAATTGTATATATATATGCATGCTCCTGCAAATGTTCCTTTAAAAGTCAGATGGTATTTTAAAGAGCTTCCAGCCTTGGGACTCACAGTGCAGTGCCCTGGAAGACAATTGGCATTCTGAGTGACTGGGCTGCGAATTCAAAATCCCAACTCAACCTGCTCAAGCCAGGATTCAAATTCACATACTTTAAAAATAGGAAAGAAAAAAAAAAAAAGACAGAGAAAAAAAGAGAGAGCGAGGAAAATACTTGAATTCCTGCAACTCTCCAAGCCAGAATCTCAGAGGTTACAGATGCAATAGTGGCTCTGGGAATATTGCTATACTGTATTCCACAGCTGCATGCGATGTATTTTCTGCTTTTCCATACTAAATATGAAGTGCTGTATGGTTAGAAATACAGCTGACAAAGGGTAATTGGTTGTTATGAAAGCTACTAGTGGAAATGAAAATAGCATTTATTATATTTAGATGTTTAATTGAATTTTCTATGTTTAATTTTAAAAAAAACCTCTAATTTACCTGGCTTTGGATAGTAACTTCAAGTCACTATTTGCTGTTTATTTTTATTTCTTCTGGGAAAGAAGTATAGAATAGTGAAGGAGTACAGAAATGGGAAAACTGAGACTGCTATATAAATAGCTTCATTCCTAGCAACTGCATAACTTTTCATTTCAAATCAATTTAAAATGTATTACCCTCCCTCTCAAAATAAAAAAAAAACCACCCCAAACAAACAAAAAAAAACCCCACCTGAATAATACATCCTCTCTGTGAACATTGTTTTCACAGTCTGAAAAGCGATTATTTTGACAAAAACATTCTGAGGAGTTCTTGCTAACAGCACCCACTTTTTCCCTTTGATACCAAGCCCTGCACTCAACTCAGCACATGTCTGGGAACTTCTGTATAGCTCTAGAGATCAGTGATGGGCCTCGCTCCTTTTCAGCCCAAACTTTCACCTCCTTGTTCACCATACAGCTTTGGCTAGCTGGCGGCAAACTAGAAGCCAGTGAGAGTAATGATGCAGGATTAGCCCCAGTTTCCAAATTAAACACAACAAACCCTCACAATGATTTTTCTGCTGTCCACTGATAAGTCAAGAAAAAACAGTACAATTCCTCTCTACACCTAAGGAGACACTGCCAGGATGTAGCTAAAACATGTGAGTAGAAAAGAAATTCACTAGTTAGGGCACTCATTCCTGGGCAGACTGAGCACTCCAGTCTCCCACCCCACACCTGTCAAGAGCACAAAAATAAGCCTGGGACAAACATGCAAAAGCTTTTCTAATCAACACTTATATGGAAGATACCTGAAATACTTGTAATAACCTGGCAGAACTTCTGCTTCCAAATTACGTTGAGTAACTGAGATTTAGAAGTAACTAATGAAAATGATTACTTGATACCACGGGCAACAGATGGCTCCTGCAACCTGCCAGTTGCCAGATTCTAGGCCAAACTTCTCCCCCGTATAACTTCATCACACATTAATTTAACTCATTTTATCTATAGCACCTAGTTTTTGGCTGCCAATATTTTGCTGCTCGCTAGTAAGATTCATGCAATGAACTTCATGTTCTAGCAGTCAGAGTACATGCAAGAGTCAAAATAAGGAGGCTTGTGACCTGTTTGGCCTTAGGCAAAGTGCTCTTTCAGGGGATATAGCTAGGACTATAGCAGTCACATTGTAAAGTTTAATTAGTCATTGTGAAGTGCTCAAACCACTCAAAGGGCAAGCTAACAGAAGAGCAAGCTAGCTTCTTTTATTACATGAACAGTCTGCCCTCAAATTAAGCAAGAGAAGATGCATCTATGAAACACAGCATATTTTCTTCAATTTTGCCTGATGTCTCAGTCCCAAAGAGGCACGGGATTACTGAGCAGGCAGGGAAAAAGACAGTGCAATGGTAGGGGAGTGGGGAAACCTTCATCTACCTCAAATCTTGACCTACCTGCAGCTGTCCTCTCACTCCACCTGCACCAGACAGCTTTGGCAGAGCAGAACAGCTCAGTCACAGAGAGCTGACATGGTCTGCACCTCCCTGGGGGCTGTCATGCCCAGACAAACCATATTTCCCTCCTGTGATACAACACAGGAAACTGAGGCACTCACCTTCCCTATTTAAATGCAAACCATATGAATCTGTACAATGGCTGCTCTGTGTTTTAAATGGGAATCATGGTCCACAGTTTATGTATTGCTCAGAACTGCAACCCCTCTTTTCCCTGCAAAACTCCCTACGGGAGAACTCATCTCTGGGGTTCCAGAAAGAGGCAGTCAACCATCCGGGGGGAAAATGGGTACATATAACTTTGTTTTTGAGCAGTGGTCATCTAAACTATCTGAAAGGTTCCGAGGAAGAGAAAGACATAAATCCAGGCAGGCTGCTTGTATGCAGCACTGCTCAGCGCTAAAGATCAGCTACGTACAACTATTTCAGCTTGCTTCCTTCACTTTTCTGGGGCTTTTAAAAGTCAAAAATTAAGCAAGTTAAAAAGACATTTATCTAACAGAAGAAAGTCCCTCTACGCATTTAATTAAGATCTAAAGAAAGGGAGAAGTCTACAAAGTCTCTTACGAAAAAATATGAGGTTTTAAATTCACTTAATTATTAACATGGTTTAAAAAAATTAAAAGCTGCTTTCAAAGCAGCTGGTTTTCAAACATGTGCAATGTACAAAACAGCAAAAGTGTCTCCATAGTTTACAGGAAAGGGAAGACATGTATCACTGTAAGCTGCTTTTACAGAATCCCTAATGTAGGATTTCCTACAGAATCAAATGAAAAGGGAAGAGGATATGGAAAACCCATGAGTCCATGGGTCTCCTGATTACCTCACAAATACAGGCTAGAAGTAATCACCTGTTAAAAAATACATGTGATAAAGGTGTACAGTTACTCTGCAGCACTAAGCCAGTCTGTTGTCTTGGACTACAGCTCACTCTTGGCTTTCTGTCAGATGCCTCCCAAGAGAATCCTTTACAGCCTCACTATAGCAAACACTGCTCATCCAGGGCAACAGAATTAGAGGCATTCAAAGTATATCTCCTAAAATATCTACTCCGAATAGTTTTTTCTGACTAGTGGGAGAGATTAAAATTGCAACTGTACCATCTACACCTGCCATTCACTACACAACTAGTTGATTTTAAGCCACAGGACTTCAGGCAGCTTCATGATGGTGAAAACAAAGTCTGAGGTAACAATACCATAGAGGCAGGAATGCATGATTGAGCAGGGGAAGAAGGGAATGGTAGTGTTCAGTAGAATATCTGCTTTTTAGGCAGGTAATGGCAATAAAGTCAGAAAAAATTATTTAAGCAGCACTGCTGGGGGAAAAAAAAAAATAAAAGGACACCCCACTGATTCAACTGATTTCACAGACTTCAAGAACAAACTTCCCTTAATCTTCACATCCATAATAGCTAAGAATCCCACAGGGACATCTTCCTCTTTAGACATTCATCCCTAATAGACTCTGCAACACTAGGCTGAGAAAATTCTGCTTTTGAAGACAGCTAGTCTTTTTCCTAAGACCAGCTAGACACTGGCCTAACTACCCCATCCAGTGTGTATCCCCATTCAATACTTTCACAATCAAAACACAAGACCCTGGACATTGAAATCAGCCTGTCTGTGTTGCAGTAATCTTGCATTAAGAGGTACTAGTGTGTGTTTCTTCCTTTCCTCCTCATCAGAATCTTGCTTCAGCACTACTGAAGCAAAATTCCTACTGCCCACTGCCAGACTGGAAGTCTGCCTCCTGCTCAGTCATTTTACATGCCGCTTTTCAACACCTAAAGACACATTCACATAGTTTTAGCCAAGCCATCCAGCTCCTCTCTGCTTCAGTCTTGGCTATAACCCAAAACTGGAGGTCACATCCCCCTTCTCCAGACCACTGTGGCTTTTACAGCACTCACTGCCCTAGCCCCCTTCTCATAAGCTCAGGAGTCCCAGCCCTTTCATGTTTCTTTATGTAGACACTACCTGGAGTCTGGTGAATGTTTTCCACGTTTCTAGGTGGACTCACCCAAACTGCATGAAGCCAAGAAGCTGTACACTTTCTACTTAAGTGTAATACTGAGTTGCAATATTATTTGGGTTCATAGTGCAAAAAAGAAAGCAAAATTATTTAAAAAATGAGACATTTAAAAAAACCCAAGACACCAAAGTGCCACAGCATACCGCTCAGTTTACTACTTAGTCCCTACTAACCTGGATTCTCCTCTGGCTCTTTTATAGCTTACATCTTGAAGGTGTTCAAGTGTCTAACATTAAGCAATGTGATTAGAACTGATCCAGTGAGTCTCCTATCCTGTCCCAAGGGAACAATTACACTGTATTGTAAGGACAAAATTAAAGCACTTGATTTTGGACCAGAGACCCACAGGTGAAAAGCCATGCTCCCCTCCTTGTACTAAACCTCCCAGCCACAAAATATGTATCCATACTTACTGGATAATAATTGTTTGAGTACATATTTTCCACTGTTATCAAAACATTCACCAATCTATTTAAGTTAATCATGTGAGGGTTTGGGGTTGAGGATTTTTTTATTTCTATTTTTGGGTAAGAGATTAGGTAAATAAAAGATTTTTCTTTGACCACAGGCTTTCTTAAACTTGCTGAAGGGGAATGGAACTACATTCCACTAGTGAAAAATAGTTTTAGAAAAAAATCTGAAGTGGGATATAAAGAAATGACAGTAGATTTGGGTATGTCAAAGCTGCAGCCTCTGTCGGAGAGCAGGATGGGAAAGGAATGTCAAGAATAGAATAATGCAAGGCCTATAGTCTCCTGTAAAACAAGCGTTTTTACTATAAGCATATAATCATGTTATTAAACATTTTATTATTTCAGTTTAGTATATTATTTATATATATTATTATATATTTTATTATATCAGTTTTATTATTATATGTTTTATTATTTCCATGTAGTATATTATTATACTACAATATCCCCATTTCATGCTCCTGGGTTCATGCTTTCCCATTATCAAAATCTGGCCAAAATACCAATGGCTCAGAAAATAAATTAGTTGATTCCCTTTTTTAAGAGCTGTGTTTGACTTTAATTACATTGATACTTGCTTGGGAAATCAGACTTCACTCTCAAGAGGGTAAAAAGGGGGAAAATGAAGGAGAAAAACAGACATGGAGAGAAAGAAATAGAATAAGAATAGAAAATGGTGAGTCAGATTAATCAACTTAAAAGTTTCTAAGCTCCTGTCTCTGAAATTTCAGCCAATGCACCTACTTAGGTATGAGTTTTTAAATTATTTGTTTTCTTTTATCAGTCATCTATTCAGAAAATTCTGACATCTTCAAGCAGACATGGTTATCAATCATTAGAAAGTGCTTTTATCTGGAGCTGCTCATAAGAATCTGAAGATCTTCCAAGATGAGCTTAATGCAGATGGATGGTACCTCAAGGAAGAAGAAAGCAGCAAACATGGGAGAAGTGTGTTAACCTTTCTTTCCATGTGGCTTAGTACTTAAGACTGAAAAAAAAAGCACTGCAGTCACAGTGAACAATCAGGGAAAACTCTGCAGAACTGGGGAAGAAGTAGTCATAACAAAGATTGCTCCATGGAAAATGCTTTTGCTTTTTTCATTTATTCCTTTCATCTTTTATGACTGAGTTTCTCAGTGACACAACATCACGCTGCTTGTCCAAGCTGTGTCCACAAGTGCCAAAATATTTATTCCTAGGCAGCTATTTCACAGCTGCTGATCATCACTCAGCAGCATAGTCAAACCTTTATCTTTCATTCATTTCTCACTCTCCTGCACTCACATCTTCCTCTCCTTCCAGCCTTTCTTTCCTCCACTCTTACCCCTTTTCATTCCATTTTAATCAAGGTTCTTTCCTAATTAAAACAAACAAATATGTGGAAGCAATTAACATCTTGAAGGAAGCAGATGGTGGAATAGTGCCATTTCGTTATTGCATTAAGCCTTAACTTGCTATCTCTTCAAACTTTGTGCACTTTAATTAAGCACTGTTACAGGCAAGTTCAATGGGCTCTAGAGTAGAGTTTTTCCAATTAGCTCCTGAAAAGCTGATGGTGCATGGTGGCAGGCTGAGCATGATGTGCAGTACGCAGCTGGGAAGGGCAACTCCAGAGCCAGAAGGGACTGAGAACTTTCTTTACACATGCAGCAGGCAGGAAAGGGAATGAGAGAGAACCAAATGTTGATGATGGGCAGAAATGTAAGCTAGCTGTGCCCTACCATGTTCAGGTTGAAGTTTTCCAGTGCGCATGTCAAAGGAGTCAATAACATGAACTCTATGTGCAACATTTTAAGGGATCATGATGACTTCCAGAGACACCTTCCCAGAGACAGAAAAGGGATGAAGAACATCTCAAAAATTTGTCAGAAAAAATTTTTGTTGCTTTCAGGCCTATTTATTGCTCTCGGATCTTCAGCATTAGCACCACTCTAACCTTTGGCTTCCATTACACCCCCACCCCCAGATAAAAAGGACTGATGAAGAAATGGCAGTTAAACATCTTGACTCACCTAGAAAAATACACTCAGAAACAGAGGGATTCTTTTTTTCCCTTGCATTTCTGTTTGCCATCAGACATTGCTTTTGCAGCAGAGTAAGGCCAGAGTAAGCCAACAGAGGCTTTTGCAACTAAAGTAAGGAGTGAAGAGCAGTTGTCTCATCCTCTCACCGTGGTCCCCAGACACACGCCAGAAATGTGGACAGTCAAAAGTTGCAGTCAACCAATCTACCTCCACCCTACCACATTCTGGCAGACGACACATTTCTATTCAACGCTGGAGACAAGTGTCTCCAAATCCTACTTGCTAATATTTAAAGAAAAACAGCCAGTGGGACTCAGATGGAAACAGCCCTACAGCCCAAGCTTCTCTGCAAAGAAGTGTCTCAGTTCTCTACACCCATATAAGGAAAAACATACTACATCTATTTTATAGCTAGAATTCAGAACAGACAATTTTTGTGATTCCAGTGTTACATGGAGACCATGTGGAGGAAACACTTCCCTGTGTCTGTCATCCACAAAGATCACCTTTTTTGTATAACCAAGGTTGGAATATGACTTAAGGAGGATTCATAAATTACAAAGCCAAAGACCATCCCTAGAGGTCATCTAGTTTGAGAACTTCTCTGAATTAATTTCTGTTTGAAGCAGGCAGAAAAAATCCAATCCTGTCCTAAAGATTTCTATTAATGGAGAGTTCATAACAACTCCTAGAACATTTTTTCAGGGCCTAATTATCATAGTTGTTAAAAATGAGCACCTTATTTCTAGTCCAAATTAATCTATTTCAGCTCCTAACCACCTGTTCATCTTACATACCTTTATCTGCTCAAATGGAAAACCCTCTAGTGTAAAAGGCCCTCTTCTTAGGATAAAAGACAATATGCAACATTTGCTGAGGGGTGTCCTAGTATCCTTGGGTGAGTATCCTAGTGTCCTGCCACCTCTTCAACCTCATCAAAGGTTCAAACTCAAAAAAGGAAACAATCACATTATGAAATACAATCACAGCATGCTATAAATAATGATTTCTTTCCTTGCAGACCCTTTCTTTCCAGTTCCCATTACAACCATGATGTAGTCCCAATACAAGATGTAAGATTTTGTGTTTTCCTGTGGAATTTATCTTAATTGTGGCTTGAACACATCACATAGAAAATGGAGTTTATTAACATTAAGGAAAGAGAAATTCTCAATTTCCAAACTTTGGGTACTTAAACTGTTATCTTAGCACACTATAAGGCGGTATACAAACACAATAGGGCTATAGAATAAAGAACCACAGAATCATCTGGGGTGGAAAAGACCTCCAAGATGACTGAGTTGAAGCATTGACTCAGCACTGCTAGTCCAGCATTAAACCATGTCCCTAAGTGCCACATCTACATGTCTTATAAATACCTCCAGGGATGGTGACTCAACCACTTCCCTGAACAGCATGTTCCAATGCTTGACAGCCTTTTCTGTAAAGAATTTCTTTCTAATATCCAGTCTAAACTTCCCCTGGTGCAACGTGAGGGCATTTCCTCTCATCCTCTCATTTGTTACTGGAGAGAAGAGGCTGATCCCAACCTTGCTGCAGCCTCCTTCCAGGTAGTTGTAAAGGGTGNCCCTTGCTATCCACACTACTGCTGATACAGGCCAGGATGTCACTTCCCTTCCTGCCCACCTGGGCACACCCTGGCTCATGTTCTACCAGCACCCCCAGTCCTTTCCTGCCAAGTAGCTTTCCAATCACTCTTCCCCCAGCCTGTAGCACTGTGTGGGGATATTTGAACCCAAGTGACCTGCCACTTGGCCTTGCTGAACTTCATGCCATTGGCCTCAGCCCATCAATCCAGCCTGTCCAGATCCCACTGCAGAACCTTCCTGCCCTCCATGAAATGAACATTCCTGCCCAACTTGTTGTCATCTGCAAATTTACTGAGGGTGCACTCGATCCCCACATCCAGATCATCAATAAAGATGGCAAACAGAACAGGGCTCAGTACTGAGCCCTGAGGAACCTCACTAGTGACAGGCCAAAAGCTGGATCCACCACCATTCACCAATATGCTGTGGCCATCCAGGGCTTTTACTCAATTACAAANCCAGTCTAAACTTCCCCTGGTGCAACGTGAGGGCATTTCCTCTCATCCTCTCATTTGTTACTGGAGAGAAGAGGCTGATCCCAACCTTGCTGCAGCCTCCTTCCAGGTAGTTGTAAAGGGTGATAGGGTTTCCTCCAAGCNAAATACACCCATCCAAGCCATGAGCAGCCAGTTTCTCCAGGAGACTGCTGTAGGAAATGCTATCAAAGACTCTACTGAAGTCGAGGCAGACAACATTCACAGCCTTCCCCTCATCCATGAAGCTGGTCACTTTGTCACAGAAGGAGATCAGGTTGGTAAAGCAGGATTTTGCTTTTCCTAAATCCCTGCTGGCTGGGCCTGATCCCCTGGTTGTCCTGCACATCCCACATAACAACACTCAAGATGATCTGCTCCATAATCTTCCCTGGCATCAAGGTAAGGCTGACAGGGCTATAATTTCCCTGAATCCTCCTTCTGGCTCTCCTTGCAGGTTAGCATCATGTTTGGCAACCTCCAGTTAACTGGAACTTCCCCAGTTATCCAAGACTGCTTATAAATGATGGAAAGCAGCCTGATAAGCATTTCAGTCAGCTCCTTCGGTATTCTTGGGCAGATCAAGCCAACCCCATAGACTTGTANCCAGCACCCCCAGTCCTTTCCTGCCAAGTAGCTTTCCAATCACTCTTCCCCCAGCCTGTAGCACTGTGTGGGGATATTTGAACCCAAGTGACCTGCCACTTGGCCTTGCTGAACTTCATGCCATTGGCCTCAGCCCATCAATCCAGCCTGTCCAGATCCCACTGCAGAACCTTCCTGCCCTCCATGAAATGAACATTCCTGCCCAACTTGTTGTCATCTGCAAATTTACTGAGGGTGCACTCGATCCCCACATCCAGATCATCAATAAAGATGGCAAACAGAACAGGGCCCAGTACTGAGCCCTGAGGAACCTCACTAGTGACAGGCCAAAAGCTGGATCCACCACCATTCACCAATATGCTGTGGCCATCCAGGGCTTTTACTCAATTACAAATACACCCATCCAAGCCATGAGCAGCCAGTTTCTCCAGGAGACTGCTGTAGGAAATGCTATCAAAGACTCTACTGAAGTCGAGGCAGACAACATTCACAGCCTTCCCCTCATCCATGAAGCTGGTCACTTTGTCACAGAAGGAGATCAGGTTGGTAAAGCAGGATTTTGCTTTTCCTAAATCCCTGCTGGCTGGGCCTGATCCCCTGGTTGTCCTGCACATCCCACATAACAACACTCAAGATGATCTGCTCCATAATCTTCCCTGGCATCAAGGTAAGGCTGACAGGGCTATAATTTCCCTGAATCCTCCTTCTGGCTCTCCTTGCAGGTTAGCATCATGTTTGGCAACCTCCAGTTAACTGGAACTTCCCCAGTTATCCAAGACTGCTTATAAATGATGGAAAGCAGCCTGATAAGCACTTCAGTCAGCTCCTTCGGTATTCTTGGGCAGATCAAGCCAACCCCATAGACTTGTATGTGTCTAAGTGGTGTAGCAGGTCACCAATTTTCCCCTTAGATTATCATAATTTCCATAATATTAATTTTCACAATATTTATTCTTAACCATCAATAAAATATTTAAGCGGTTTTATATGTACATGTAATCTCACACTACAAGTGCATTTATATGTAACTGTTTAATTTCTATCCTTATTTAAGGCATGCTTAGGTTTGTATGTGAAGTATTACATATAACTATACCATGTTCTCAGAAAGCAGATATTGTTCAGATCCATATACTATCAAGAAAAGTGTTACCCTCAACTACACTAAAGGAGAAGCTATTTTACACTATTTGTATTGTCTATTTGGTTGTTTGACCTCATAAATCAATTTGGCCATGCAATTACATTAAGTAGATGCTTAACATAGATGCACTAATAGGAAGCAGCAGGTATGCTGGCTCCTGAATTAAATTCAAAATGCTGGCTCCTGAATTAAACCTGACTTGGCCAGTTTACATCTTTACCACCAGCTACAAGGATGAGGAAGTTCCACCAATACCTCCAGAGCAGAAGTTGAGTCCATGTTGCCACAAGGACCAACATCCATCATCCATGCCATGAAAAGAGAGATCCTTTTTCTTTACAAACATCACATGAGTTAACACAGTTTGTGCAGATGTTAAATGTGCTAAGTCCTAACAGGTGGATCTGCACACAAAGCTGGCAATGAGTTCTCTTAGAGAAGGGGTTCTAATGCATCACATTGGTTAAACCTGCTCTAAAACTGCACATGCCTTTCTGACCAACCTCTGCTCATGAAGGAGGAAATCAAGCCTTCAGGAAGTCTCTGAGGAACCAGGCAACCATGAGCCTATTTCACAAGAAAAGACTGAGACAACATGGCACTTTTACCCTAAAAAGACTGACTATAAATACTTTAAAGACAGGAAAAAATACATATTCATTTAATATGAAGAACAATACTGACACCAGAAGAAAGGTGTACAAACTGGCTATAAGTACAAGTACACTGAAAATTAAAATAGCACTTCTTACAACCAGCAGAATGAAGTTCTGAAGTGGCCATTCACCCAGAAAACTGGCAAATATTAAAAAAAAAGAAGTACTGGGGATTATTTTCTATAGAAGATACACATCTGCATGCCATAGGGCTCAGGAGATCCTCTGCAGTTTGTGTTTCTACCCTGATCAAGGTAAATACTGTTAAAAAAACACAGAAAAGCAGAGCCTGAGTTCCAAAGAACCAATAAATATCAGTAAGTATTTAAGACAAGGCTGAAAGATGGTGAGGGAGATAAACTGTCCCCAGTGTATTGTTCCCAAAAATGTTTCAAGTCTCCAAAATGGTTTCACTATATGAGCGCATGCTGTAGTTCATACAGCTTCCATTACACAGGCAATTGGAGTAGATCATCATAATGGCCTTTTTTGGCCTTAAAATTCATGGATCACAAGGCAAGGTAAAAATTATAGAACATCAAGAGAAAACCTGAAATTCTACTTACATTTGCTCAGTACTTAGAGCCTGACAGCTGATTCAGATCTTAAGTATTTTCCCAGCCCAGTGTTGCAGTTTTCACCCAGCAGGCAGCTAAAGACCCCATAGCTGTTCACATCATGGGAGGGGTAGATGCTCCAGTGTGAACTAGCCATTTGGCTTTTGCTAAATGTGTATTCCAATGTTTGAAGATCCCACCACCCATTACTCTCAGTGTAGTCTTTAAAAGTGCACTGCATCATTTGATTTCCCCAGAGGCTGCTGCATGACAGGAAATGTGACTACCGAATCAATGGCGAACACTTTGGCCCACGTCTCCATGAGGTTGTTTTGAAAATGAGCCCCACTGTCTGACTCAATTCTTTCTGAGGTGTGATGTCACCATAAGACTAGCTTTTCAAGCCACAAAACTGTTTTGGGTGGTGGCATGTGGCACAGGATGTGTTTCCAGCCAACTGGTGGCTGTCAGCACAATTGTAAGGACATAGTGCTTGCCTCGATGGGTTTGTGAGAGCGTGATATAATAGGTATGCCAGACCTCTCCATGTTTATACTTTGGCCATCATTCACCACACCACAGAGGCTTTAACAACTTGGCCTGCTTGTTCACGGGACACATTTCACCTTCATGAGTAGCCTGTGCTATAGTGTCCATCATCAAGCCCACCTCTCAATCACAAGCCCACCTGTAATGCTGCATCTCTTCCTCGGTGCCCTGAGGTGCCATGGACCCACCAAGCTGGAAATAATTCACCCCTGTGTTGGCAGTCCAGATCTATCTGAACTATTTCAGTCTTAGCAGCCTGATCCATATGCCCGTTGTTCTGATATCCTTCACTGGTCTGACACTTGGGTCATGAGCACCTCCATGACGTACTTTCACAACTAGGTTCTCTCCCCAGGCAGCAGCATCCTGCCACAACCCAGCAACCCAAAGGGGTTTGTTCTGTCCTGCTGTCAGCTGCTCTGCTTTCATTGCTGCAGCCCTCCCCCACCCCCCCCAAGAAAAGGTATCCATGAATCAGTGCCTACTAATCTAATATAAAGAAGGCTTATAATGAGTTTGTTTTAACATACTCAGGTCAGTTCCTCTTTATTTCAAGCCTTAGTACATCACATGGGGCACCAAAAAGAATTGTTCTGGTTTAAGACAGCAGGCAGATAAACACCACACAGCTTTTTGCTCACTACCCCACAGTGGGATGGGGGAGAGATTCACAAAAATAGGTAGAACTCCTGGGTTGAGATAAAGACAGTTTATTAGGAGACAGAATAGGAAGGAAGGAAAAAAATAATAATGATGACAAAAGAATATACAAAACAAGTGATGCATATGCAATTGTTCATCACCCACTGGCTGATGCCCAGACAGTCCCCAGGCAGCATACCAGCACCCTGCCAGCCAACTCTACACGGTTTTATTGTCCAGCATGACACCATCTGGTATGGAATAGCTCTTGGACCAACTTGGATCAGCTGTCCTGGCTGCTTCCCCTCACAGTATCTTGTGTTTCCCTGGCCTACTCACTGGTAGGGCAGTATAAGAAGCCGCAAAGTTCCTGACCTAGTGTGAACACTGCTCAGCAACAACTAAACATCAGTGTGTTTATCAACATTATTCTTGTCCTAAATTAAAAACAGCACTATGCCAGTGGAAACAAAGACATCAAGAAACACAATCCTGACCTAGGACTCATGCAGTGACAAACTGTAAACTCCAAAACATCTGATCTTTATGAGGTAAGAGCCCAGAGACACCTTCACAGCACTGGCTCTGCATTTATCATAATTTAACATGACCTGGAGAAATGTCAGTCCCTAGATAAAGAACATAAAACTACAAGTCAAAAGTGCAAAGTAAATATAGTAAAGATAGTTTAATATTAGCATTAAAGGGGAAAAAGCACTTGTCCTAAGAAAGCATTAACAGACTATGTACTTGCAGTCTTACGGACAACTTTCAAAGAATAACCATGTATACTCAGAGATATGACTTTCAGAAGCCCTTCACAGGAACCTGCAAGGCACAATGCCTGCATGAATCACCCACATTTCACCCCTGTAATTATGGTCTACCCTACCAACATGCCCTCTGCATGTTGATAAGAATTTTTGGTAAGTGATTGCCCTGTCCAGAACTCTCTTCCAACGAGTCAGCCCCACCCACTCCAGGGACAAAATACATTAAATCTCTTAAAATATCAGAAGAGAGTGGTAGTTGAGATTCCTCTAGAAATGCCCCCAGAGAATCACAGTCTCTAATGTGGGCAAAGTGAGCAAAATAATCAGGATGGGCAATGGCTGGAACACATATGTGATATTAATTCCAGTGCATCTTCCTTTTTGAACTCCCAGATGAAATTCAAACCTTTGTTGCCTAGAGGCAACCAGAGAGAGCGCAAGAGAGTGCTGATTCTTTACAGCAGAATTTACATGCATGCAAGTCCTCTGTGTGGCTGAACAGATGCCAAATCAGTCTGAGAAGAACTCTGAGAATCTTCAGAGGAGAGTATCTAAAACCTGCACAAAACAAATATTTATGGTCTATAAATATACACAGGCACATTCCTTCTCCTTCCTCCACAGAGCAGAAACTCCCACTACAAAGTGTCTTGCAACATGTCAGACATACTGACAAAACAAGCAGAAATTGTGGTTTTTTTCTCTGCTCCACATAGCAAGGCTATGTTCTTTATTCCTATTCCTCTGATATTTATCCCTCCCTTTCTTCTCCATCTTATGCCTCAAGCCAGAGTCTTGTCTGCTGTCTCTTCATATTGGAAACATGCAAGCTTGTTTGGTTTAAAAGGTCAATCACAGCCTGTTTGTACTAAGTCTCTGATGCAAAAATCTCTTTGTATAAGCTAGGAAAAATACTGGAGAAGAGAAGGCTGGATGAAGGTTTGTGAGGCGTGGGTAACTTATCAGGGGCATAAACACAGTTAAAGGCACTGTGGCACATGGAGGCAGCACCCATCAGCTGAGGGGCTCCTGGGTCTATATCCTGGGTCAACAGAAAACAATGCAATTAAATTCAGCTCATAACAAGAAAGGCTTAAGCCAAATGAGGTTACCTTATATTCATCATAAGCTAATAGCATCCACAAGGATGGTGACTATCTACCAACTGATGTCCTGCATGTTAATCTAAAGCAATTGACTGTGTGTCACAAAATTTAACTCCTCAGAAAAGGGGCTAAACCAACAAAACTTCTGTTTTACAGATGGATAAAGCTATTAAGATTGGCACTTCCATGATCAAGGGTCATGATACAGGCCAGGACATTTTAAAGATGCACAGTGATTAGTTTGAGAGCTTTCTTTTTAATGCATATAAAAAGCTCTAAAAATAAAACAAATTTTTAAAATGTATGTCATTGATGGGTTGTTCTACTTAATTTAAAGGCAAGAATCATCTTTCAAAATAAACTGAACATAGTGCACAGTGCCACTACTTAACTCTATCCAGTTTGGCCATGCTGAACTGTGTGTCATTAAGTTCTCTAAAAGTACAGAGCAATTCCATGATCAAAACCTCTCCAAACATGAAACAGTGAATCCTATTCTTTACCTACTTTACCAATTGTTATATTATATAGCTACACACTATCTACAACTTCTTTCAATTAAAAAAAAAATATTAAAAGATTGTCGTTGCTTTCTCTTTCCCTGGCCTGCCCCACTATGATTGCAGCACTATCTTCTATTGTGCTGATAACTAATGGTACAGCTAAGACCACTGCACAGGAATGACCTCTCGGTCTAAACCAGATCTTGTGAGGATAAACACTGTCCCCCACCACTGGAGAAGATTCTGAAATCCAGAGCTGGGTACCAGCAGTAAAAATGCAGCAGACTAAACGTTCTCTCATTTGAAATGCCCCACTAACTACTTCATGTCCAAATTTCTCTGCTCTCTGTGCTGTGGGCCTTGGAATTTATTTCCTCCTTCCTCTTCCCCTCAACTGTCATAATAAAAAGAAACAAATTCCTTTTCCATTCCCAGGCCTGCCCTCCACCCTCTTCCACAGCAGTTTTCCATAGCATAGCCAGCCACCCTGGTCACACCAGGACCTTAAGTGAAAACCTAACCAAACCACAAACTCTATCAATAGAAAGACTAAAATTGGGGTTTGCTTTTAACTGGGTTTAAGAGGGACCAGATTTTGCTAGGTTATTTCCAAGTTATTGATTGCCTTTTGTAACTCACTGAAGAAACCCACTTTGCACTGTCACTTGAGAGTTACAAGACCATCAATAACCATAGAAAATAATGCACCCTGAGAGAGACCAGAGCAGAACCTCCTTCTCCAAAATCTTTCTTTACCTATGTAGTCTGCAGTGAACCACAGCACTGAGTAGCTCAGTAGTACAGGCTTCATCTGATACCCACGCACCAGTGAAGAACAGCACTCCCCTTCCATAAGTCAGCATGTTCATTCTATTAGGGAAAAAAGAAATCCTCAAGAAAAATACTACTGTTTCAGTTTTTTTCTGTGTGAAAAAGTGCAAGTCCCTGTCCTGTATAATCAGAGACAGCCTTGGAGCAAACACCCACATAGCACCCTGCTGCTACTCATTAATCGCTCCAACAGCTTGCAGTGAAATCCACAGGGAAATTTTATAGCCCTTCTTTAACTCTACTCATCTGTTTGAAGACATGCCAGACAGACACACACACTACCAAATCTTTAAGAATTGGGTCCCATGGCATATCTGAGAGATGCCAAACATACCTGCTCCCACACAAGAAAAGAAGTAGAAAATCAGTGACCTCCATTTCCAGCACATGGTGAAATACTACTGTACAAACTGGCCCTGCCTGTCCTGCAGAGGGTATCAATACAACATGTCTTGAGAAACTCCCATGAGATATATGACATACAAGAAGAAATGCTTTGGGAGTTAAATATCAGCCTCTGATAGCAGAGTAGCCAAGATGGGGCAAAAAAAAACAAAGTAAAGATGTTCATTACTTCATCAAGACTGCAGGAAAGGCCAAAAGTCACAGTTGCAGCCAAAGATAGAACCTCTTCAGTTACTGTTGTTCTCAGATGCACACAATTCTAGTGTAGAGAGTTTACATTTTGTCGGGAGAGGATGGCGACTAATGTTATCCAAAGAATTAGGGGAAATAATTCAGTACTGCAAAATTCAGCACTACTGAAGTCAGAAACAATTTTTTATTGGCTTCAGTAAGGCTGTAAAGTACTTTTTATCCCACATCTTTTATTTTATACTTAAGACAGGACATTCTGTAATCAAAGACACCAACAAGTCCTGAAGACAAGATTTTGAGCTGCTCTTTTTTCCCAAAGTTTAACCCAGGCATTTCTGAAAAACACAGACTTCCTCTGTGTTTTGTTCAGATTGGAGCACAGGACAAAGCCTCAATGATATCTACACCACTGCAGATGCAAACTGCCACAGAAACTCACACTTTCCTTCTCCAGCCCAGCATGCTCCTGTTCTGGTTCACATCAAGCCTCTGCATCCTTTCAGAAACTGGGATTGTAGATAAAGACATAAAATCTGGTTAACTCTATTAACTTTACAACATCATGTCATGAAATGTCATCTCAGTTTCCAAGGCTGTCAGTTTACGCCACAGCCCTTCTGGCCTGGGTTCCTCTTGCTCTTTCCATTCAGTGCACGGCAGGCAGGAGCCTTTTGAGCTACCCAGCTCACCTGCGCACATGCACACCAGAACAATATGAATATTACATGGAGCAGCCTTTTCAGCAAAGGATATATTAAGTCCTATATTTTTAATGCCACTTTTAGTATGCCTATAAAAAGACTCTACAAAAAAAAAAAAAATTATGTATTTTTGTGCTGTATGGGAATAGGGTACCAAGTGAGAGACACAGCAAATGGGAATGCTCCCATCTAGGTGCAGCAGCCTTTGGCAACCTGCATCTGCACGGGATTTGCAGAGAAATATGTCAAACATATCTGCCTACAATCATCAGGGCTAGTTGAGCCCATAAGATTTTTACATCTCCAGAGGTTTTTACTGGGATGTCACACTAGAAGTGCTGGTGAATGCTATCCTTCACAGTGAGTGGATGACATACTGCTCTTCAACTTCTCTGTAACCACTCCAATATGGTTACTCTGTAACCAACCAATATGACATCTTTACAAATCATTGTGTGCCCTCATAAAGTTCATATTACAGGGCCAGAACAAAGATAAATGCCTGCCAGAAGCTTTTAGCAAAATCTGATATTTGGAGTCTTCTCTTACATGTTTCCTTACTTCTTCCAAACTGAACTAGAGCAAAAGAAGTAATTACAGCTTCACAAATATCTTACCTGCCTTTGCATTGGCCCTGTTACTGTACTTCAGTTTTGGCCTGAAAAGATTTCCCCAGCAGTAAAATAACATCTATCCTCCATGATCCTTTCAATTTTTGGTTTCCTTGAGATAGCAAATGTATGAAATGAGCAGGACTGGGAGTATGTTAAAGCATGGACAGCTGAGATAATTTCAAATCTTTTGCCCCCCCTCAGCATGACATGCCAAAAGTGACATTTCTGTAAGAAGCCAGGATTCCTAGCACCACTTCTGCCAAATAACAGAGAGACTTACCTGGGAATTAGGTCATTAAAACAGAGGTCCTGACTCATACTAAGAGGTGGATCAATAAGTGACCTTTGACAGACTGGAGCCACTGATCAATGATTACTTTCTTATTAAATATTTCTTTTCCTGTACCAGCAGGGACTCCTTCCCTCATACACAGCATTAACATTAACCTTTGCTGCACAAGGATTAAAGGAGATGACACCATAGAGAACCATGGAGAAAGCAGTGAGCACTAAGGAAAAAGGCAAAACAGAAGCTTAACCCAAGGAAATACACTCTTCCCCCTCTCCTCAGGACTGCCTCATGCTGCCCACTTTCCCCATCACTACTCCACCCATCTCTACTCATTGTACATAAGCACTACCAGGTCAGTCTGAGTCTTGAGTCTTTATTCAACTATAAAAGCTGAGAAATCAGGGATACCCTGTGAAGGCAGATGGGGCAAGGTGGCGGCACATAATGGTCATAACAAAATTAATAAATCAGCTACAACATCATAATGGAGTACAATTCAAAAGGAAGCTGTGCTGACCCACAGTTCCCAGGACCTTAACTGATGGCAGACACAACCTGAAGCATTTCTATTTCACTGTTTCACTCCATCCCAAAACACTTCTACTTCTATCCATGGCAAACTGCTTGTCTTCACAGCATTTGCTCCTCTTGAGTGGATATCATCAGTCACACCAATCTGTGAGAGCTATTTTGTTATATGGGGAAAAAAGACCCTTAGGGAAAAGCACAGTTCATCGAATGTGCTATACTTTAGACTCGGGTCCATTCAGGATGCAGGTCTCCTGGGGTGACCCTGTACTCTAATCAGGTGGCTCTGTGCCACAGCAGAAAGACCAGGTGGAAATGTTTTTCAAGCCTTGAAGAGATGAAAGACTGAAAGCATGACAAAGGGACTTGAAAAACCCCAGGAGATGGCAGGGAAGAAGCTTCTTTCTGCTTTGACAGTGGCTGGCTCTAGTGTGGCTTTTACTGTGAAGGTTCTGCTGGTTTCTCCATACACTTCTTTAGATGATCCATCTCACAGGAACTGGAGGGAGGATCATATATTCTCCTCTCACACAGTCTAACTCTATTCCCAGTAAGTGTGGTACCACAGTCCCCAGTAGAGTGGTATGTCTTCGTCTTGGAGCAGTGCCAAGAAACCAAGTGTCATTTGAGCCTCAGATGACGAGAACATGCTGCAGGCAGCACAGCCCCCAGCAAAAGGAAGCATTTGGCTAAAGAGAGTAACATGGAAACCAGAGAACAATACAACAAGAAGTATCTAGTTCACTTCATACATCTTTCATGTATATAATTCACCACCATATATTTCAACAGCTGACACCCAAGGAGAGCTCACACAAATTTGAAGTGTATTCCCATCTCATAGGGAGACATACTCAGCTGAAGTCCACCCTCATCTAACCATTATCAATGCAAAAGCAGCTGCACTGATTGCAAAAACACATGCCCTGTTCCTTGTCTTCTGGGGTGATAAGTTGTTAATTCTTTAAGCCACGAGCTTGATGTATGAACCAGTAACTCAACATGAGCCCTCCCCAGCAAGAATACAGTGAACGTCTGCTGTCTTCAGAAGAGACATCTACTGCCCTTATCACTTCACGTTGGTTTTAGCTCATGCAGAAGGAAATGCCATATGGAAGAAACAGAATCATGTGCACTAAATCTGAGACAAATAAGACAACAGAGTGCTAATTATTATCAACAAACAGATCTCAGTAGTTAGGGAGCCTCATCAACTACTTGGAACAGAAAAACCCCACCCAATGTGACAAAGCTTGCCCTTCTGAAGAAGGCAGTAGGCTCTCTAATCTTCCTTCAGTCTTGCTTAAACAGCACATTTCTTGGCCCTGTAGGCCTCATTTCTTTCAACATACAGTCTCACTGGTGTCTTCAAGGTCTCAATTTGCACATACAGAGTCCTCCTTGCATTCTGAACTTCTTCTCCTTTCTCATCAGGGAAAGGAAGAATCACAGAGACACCTCATGTTTTAAATTTACACAATAGTTGTACAAACTAAGAAATCGTATGGTACACATCTGTGCATCCCTTTTAATCCTCAGCAGAGTTCCTGGGCCTCACTCCTTCCTCGCTCCCATACCAACTCCCATCACACTCCAACACCTCATCACAGACAGCAGGCAGGACCAGGCAACATCAGCTCCCCAAGAGACCTTTCACTGTCACAGCAAGCAAGAAAGCTGTACACAAGACTCTACCTCTCCATCCAGAGAAGCCAAGGCAGGATGAGGATACCCAGTGTCAAATCCCAGCCTCAGGCTGGTAATTTGATAGAAGGTGGGACTTTCATTCCCAGTTTTAATCAAAGAAAATGTAGTTATGGACTTTGAAAAGCAGTGGCATCAATAAGAAAAGTGGCAAGAGTCTGCATAAATCTTCTGGCCAAGTCCCTTTTTTCCCCTAGAGGAGGAAATGAACCAAGAGCAGATGTAGCCGTGCTACCCCCACAATATTATCTCTTCCCAATTCATATACCCCTGCTTTGTTCTTTCACTCACTAGGTACAGATTGACTCCTCCCTAGGAACTTGGTCAGGCTGTAGAATTTGAAGAAAAGATGAAGGGAACATTAGCTCCTTATCCTATATAAACCTGCAACCTCCTCATTTTTTCTCAATGCTTTTCTCATGTTTTTCATTTCCTGCAATGGCCTATATAACTGAGCCATGTCTTTCTTCTCATTATGAATATGAATTATTAGCTTGTTCAATAATTTAAGTGGTCCAAAATTATACAATTCTTCAAATTTTATCACCATGAACACATATGCATACATATATACATACATAATTATATATAAATATAATTATATATAATTTGTTTGAAAGTAAGTGGAGGTCAAGGTAAAGACCATCTTCTTACCCAGAAGGCTTTAAAATTCAGAAACTTGCACTTGTTTTTTAACAGATCTTACACTGATTTTTAAGCACGCTTAAAATTAAACAAGAATTACAAAGTTTCTTGCTATTTGCCTGGGATCCAAAAAATAAACTGGCAAAATGGCTTTGGTAAATTGTATTTCATCAAAGGATACTACAAATTAAAATAAATCATTGTTCTGTTTGGGTACTTTTTTATTTGCTATTGTTGCAAACAACACTTCAGATTAATACAACTGAAGGATTAGAAAGAAAAATGCCTTTCACCTAAGTGCTTACTCAATGCATGTGACAGTACTTTGTGTCAAGCCAGTTTGACTGTTTCTCTTTTAAGCAGTCAGATCCCCTTTGGATTAGATCCGTAGAAATAGGGAAGGAAAAATACATGTGGAAATGTAACAGCAGAAACACAAATATTAGCAAGTGAACCCAAAGAGAACGCTTTTTCTTTTCAGCTAAGTAAAATGAAGCTGCTGCAGAGTCCTTAAACACCACACATACACTGAAAATCCTCTGCCTCAAATAAACACACATCAGGTACAAAAACATATTCAGTGTTCAACAGACAGTGTCAGTACTGGTTACGGTCTTTTTCACACACTCTACCCCAGAACGATGAGACATCTATGATTCATTCTCCAACCCACCTCTCCAATCACACACCTAGGAGGAAGGCATGTTGAATGTTTTGGGGGTTGTTTTTACATCAAAGAATAAAAATATTAAAAGCGTTGTGTTTCTTTTGGGATTTTGTTCCCCCTCAAAAGGAGTCTCGTCACTTAATTCTTCCCTTCTGCATTTCCCCACACTTCCCCTACATCCAACCCACACCCTGATATTCTTTCAATTCTCAGAGATTGTCTCCTTTTCAACCTTACTCCTTCCAGACATCCCTTACAGTGTTGTGTCCTGGCTCTCCCATCTTCCTTTCTGTGCAAAGTCAGACAGGTTCTTCTGCAGATGTCTGCAGGGTCAGCACAGACATGAAGCTCTGTTAGATCTACACTTCATAAACCAGAAAGCTGCCTTCTGCTCTCTTTATTCACATTTTTCATTCAGAAACTTTTTCTCTAGTCCTTCTCTCTCCCAGCCTCTTCTACTTCCCTACATATTTTTGCCTCACCAAAAGCTTCATACTTTTTATTCATGTTTTTATTTCTTGCCCTTAAAACTTCCTTTTTTCCTACCTGTTCTCCAGCTACTTCCTTTGGATTCTTTTGCTAGTCATCTATGCTGTTAGTACCAACTACATCTACACTACATTTAAATCATTTATTACATTCCTTTTTTGCATATTTTCCTCATTTGTTCCTTGGAGTCCTAGTACTGTCAGTTCCCAATCACACAGACATTAAACCTATACCCTGTCCTCTCCTTCTCTCAAATGGCACAATCTTTTACTGGGAACTGACTGCTCATATAGGATGCAATAGCCAAACCTTTTCACAGGGGCACATGATGGTGTGTAAGTGTTAAGAAGGAGGTTTACTATGAACTGGTAAGAAGAGATGAGTGAAAAATTGATAACCAAGGCTGACTCCATTTGCAGTTTAGACAAAGGTTTGTGCTGACCATCCTGTGCAACTCATCATAAGAGAAAAAAGATTTAACTGAGATATTGATATTTAACAGAGATAAGAAAAGACACAGAGAAGCTCCAGAGGCAAGACAAGTCAGCCCCATCAGCCAAATACTAGAGCAAGCATTTAACTCCTTAGAGTTCAAACTCTACAGACAGTCAGCAGACAACTGACTGAAAGAACGGCAACTTTCCAGCTGCTTAGAATAGCTAAAATCAATGACTCACAGGGTCAGCATCTAAGAGTTTCACCTGGGAACATGAGAGAAATGAAAGGACAATAGCATCTGCTCACTAGGCTGCTCCATCAAGGGACCAAAACACACACAACCCCCAAGCAGTGAGTCAGGACAGAGCCTTTCAAATTCTGATGCAAAATACTCTACATGAAAGTTGTTTGGAGTGACCTGTTGCTTCTACACCTCTTAGGAAAGTTGCCTATAACATCACCCCCAAACTTATGCCAAGTTACACTGTGACATGACACATTACCCCAGGCAGATGCAGAAGAGTATGTGTGCAGGTGGCAGAGGAAAAGGCAGTCAGAGAAGTGAACAAACATACAGGCAGCAGTGATTGAAAACTCTGAAAGTCTAAGGTCTCTGCAAATGCCTGAGTAAAAGCAGAGGCAGTGTCCCAGATCGATTATGCATGCACGCCACTGAAAACACAGACTGCTAAAGCGCCAGAGCTCTGCTGGATAATTTATAGGCTGGTGTTAGTATTCACAGAGTGGTGGGCAGAGTTCAAAGGAACGAGGTGAAGAATAAAAGTTCAAACTTTATGAAAACACCATCACAGACAGCATGAGCATCAGCACGAAAAAGGGCTTCAGTTGTGCTGGGCAGAGGCAGAAATCAGCAGATACTATCAAGGTAGGAGCCATCAAGTGTTATCTTGGAACGGGGGCAGAGAGTTCAGAGAGGGCATACAATCAGAGCATGCACATGTGCAAACTTTGCAAGTGTTGAGCACATGCCTCCTTGACTTTGGGGAAAGCAGAGAAAAGCTGCTGTTTGGAACAGCCTTGGACCCATCCCATCTTCTATCACAACACTTCCTCACAATCTTCTTGATTCTTCTACACTTTCCATACACCAGATTTCCTGGGCTAATTCTGTCACAGAGATATACACCAAGCAGGGAACAACAGAAGACCTTCACTTGCCTTTTTCTTATGGTCTCACCAGGACTTGAAGCCAGGCCTTTAGGGAAGAAATTAAGCATAGCAAGTCACCCAAAATGCAAGCTTTATTTAGGTAAGCTGGAGTTTTCCAATCTTATCACTGCCTGAGCCTCTTAAACATCTAGTTATCCGGAGACAAAGATGGCAAGAGAGTGAGGTCATCAATTTACTAAGCCTTATGTCTGCTCACGTTTCAGATTAGACACAACACCAATGGCATTAGAATAAGTACTGTGCAGATGACTTCAGCACAGATGTAAAGCAAAGGCTGCCTCGCCCATCTTCACTCAGCTCTCTGCAAGGCTACTCTAAAACCAGATCTTACACACAGATATGCAAGTGCACAGCATGTACTGCCACTATTCACTGTTACCATCTAGTGCTGAAATGGAGTACAAGGGAAAGCACGGTATACAGACAAGATGAACTAAGGTATTTAACCAGTATTTTATATTGCATGCATGTCCAGATAACATCTTTAAACTCCTTGTCATAGCTCCCACAGCACTCAGCAAAATCTTCTCCAACCCTACTGATTCCACAAGAGAGTTGTCTGGAGGTACAATTAATTTTCTGTTCTAGAACCTTTTCTAAACTAAGATCTCTGGCCCTTGCAACACCTGCCTGAATTGGGAAGGCCCACAGGAATTTGGTATAATACCATGTGCTGCTAAGTATATTAACAAATACTCATCTGACTCACTTATTCCTGCAGGTTAGCCTCCAGGGACATTCAGTCTGGGTGCAGTACTTGAGGCTCAATCAATTACAGAAAGTTATCTCTATTAGAGGCCACAGAGGGGCATGCTTTAGAGACACAAATCACTTAGGATGAAAACCTTCTGTTCTACATCTAGGCAGCATCACACAACAAAACTCTTGTGTGTGACTGGGGAAAACAGTAATATAATTCAATAGAGTAATTGTCACTACAACTAGACTCCTCTTTGTACAATCAGAATATTAAAGTGGACTTTTCTCCATAAAATCTACAGAGGACTACAGTATTGATGGATTTGGATTATTTTAGTCATGAGAGGGTTGAGCAGGAAGGAAATTGAAACAAGGAACCTATGTCTTTATTCTTTTGAGCAATGGCAAAGAATCTCCATTAAGAGATTGCAACACTATTACACAGAATATGCAACTTCATTAGTTCTGTTGCTAGACGTGATCATCAGGGTCTTGGCAATTAGTCTGTTGCTAGTCCACAGCATCATTTCAGGTGAGTTTTTAACTGCAAAGCTATTACAAGTCAGAGGACAAAAGTACATGGTGCACAACACAGAATATTGTGGGTTGGCAGCATCTGCTGATAAGTCTGACAGCCATTAATTGAGAAAACAGTTTGGGATACTATCTCAAACCAATCCATAGATGAAGAGTGTACCAAATGTGGTTAAATAAATCGGTCTGTTGTCTATGATCTTCAACAAAAAGAATTTAAACTCCATCTATTGAATTTGAGACCTTTTTCAGAGATAGGAGATAGAGATAGCAATTTGCTTTTGTCATGAAATAACTCACTGGCAGGATGAAAAAGAAAGTTTGTGCCTTTTTCCCTTTCCATTTGATTATTTACCTCTGACAGTATAAAGAAGGGAGGTGTCAGTGGGAAAAAATCACAGAACAACAACAAAAACCTTCACCATAAAATAAAACACATGAAAATATCTAGACAGAGTCCAGCAAAAAGAGGCTATAATGCCATGATTGCTTAGCAAGGTTCTGGTAACTGAGGGGCTGCAGGGATGGATTCTCTGAGAACTTCCAGAAGCTTCTCCCATTTTCATCAGAGCCAATGCCAGTTGGCTCCAAGACAGACCCACCACTGGCCAAGGCTGAGCCTATAAGAGATGGTAGTAACACCTCTGTGAAAACCAATTTATGAAGAAAAATTGTTTCTGCACAGAGTTAATTGCAGTCAGAAAAGAGAGGAGTGAGAATATATAACAGGAAGAACTCTGCAGAACACCAAGATCAGTGGAGAAGAAGCAGCAGGAGGTGCTCTAAGCACCAGAGCTGAGATCCCCCTGCAGCCCACAGTGAAGACCCCCTGAGGCAGGATTTTCCTCTGAAGTCCATGGAAATCCATGGGGGTGCAGAGATCCATGCCTGTGGAGGGGACCCACGCTGGAGCAGGTGAATACCCAAAGAAGGTTGTGACCCCTTGGGAAACCTGTGCTGGGACACAGGTTTCTGGCATGACTTGTGACCTTGTGGGGGACCCACACTGAAGCAGGCCATTCCTGAAGGGAAGGGATCTATGTTGGAGCATTTTGTGAAGAACTGTAGCCTGTGGGAAGGACTCACATTGGAAAAGTCCATGAAGAACTTGTCTCCTGTGGAAGGGAGCCCACACTAGAGCAAGGGAAGGACTCCTCTCCTTGAGGACGGAGCAGCAACAGAAACAACATGGGATTAATTGACTGTAACCCCCATTCCACATCTTCCTGCCCTGCTGAAAGCAGGAGGAGGTAGAGAATCAGGAGTAAAGCTAAGACTGTAAAGGAAGGAGGGCTGCAAAGAGGTGCTTTTAGGATTTTTTTTTTTTTTAGTCCTCATTATCCTGCTCTGATTTCAACTGGTAATAAATTCAACTGCTTTCCCCAAGACAAGTCTCTTGCCCATGACAGTATTTAGTGAGTGATCTCTCCCTACCCTTATCTCAACTCATGGACCATTTGTTATATTTTCTCTCCCTGTCCAGCTGAGGAAGAGAGTGGCAGAGCAGCTTTGGTGGATACCTGGCATCCAGCCAGGGTCAAACCACCAGAAGCAAGACAGAAAAGGCTTAAGTGGAAATAGAGAGGAAGCATAATGTGTTTAACATAAAGAGAAACAAAAATTACGGAGAAGAACAACCGAATCTGAAATGACATACGAATCAGTTTACAAACAGAACTCTTTTTCCAGCACAATTACAGTGACAGAATAATCACTGGAGAGCTTTAAGAAATCATTCACTGAGCACTTACATGGGATAATCTAGCAAAGGGACCCAGGAGACCTTAAAGATCTTAAAGAACAAACTCCTCAAAGCATAAGAACAGTTCAATTCAATTTGTGGGAAGCCAAGTGGGTGTGGAAGGAAGCAGGCAGCTGAATGGGAAACTCCTGACAGCACTCAAACACAAAAGGATGCGAATGAAAGGTGAAAGTGGGGGTGTGCTTCTCAGGAAGAATACTGAAACTCTGCCTCAGCATGTCAGGATGAAAATTAGAAAAGCTTGAAATTGCATGAAAATTCATAAAATGTGAAAGGCATGAAGAAGGGCTTCTTAATGCACCCTGCTAGCAAAAGCATGACTAAGGAATCTGTGGGCCCAGAGCTGAATGGAACAAGAAACCTGTGGTAAATCGAAAACTTTTAGGTCCTTGATGCCTTTTTAGCCATCATTGGCAAGGACTGTTGTCAGTCTTCTTGTTCCATGTGTTCAGTGGAAGAATCTAGGGGACTAAAACACTACCCATAGCAAAGGAAGACTGAGTTAAGAAGCATTTAAACAAACTGGACATATTCAAGTCCTTATAAAGAGACAAGATGCCCCAAGAGCACAGAGGCATACAGTGGTGGCTGATGCCACTGTGAGGTTACTCTCAGTCACACAGGAAAGATGGTGATAATTGAAGGACGCTTCCAAGGACTGGAAATGGGTAAATGTCACTCCTGTCTTCCAAACGGACAAGAAGAAAGATTCAAGGAATTATGGGCTGGTAAGCCTAACATCAGTCCTGAGGAAGATTATTCAGAAAATCCTGCTGGCACCCATTCCTAGGCACACAAATGACCAGAATGTGATTTGGAACAGCCAGCATGGAAAAAAAATACAAAAAAATCAGCCAGGTTGACTTCTGTGATGAGACAGACCCAATAATTAAAAGAATGGCACAACTTTTGAAAGAGTCCCCAAGGGTATGATTGTAAAAAGGGTATGTAGCTGCATCAGAGGAAGTTCAGACTGGACATTAGGCAAACTGTTCTTCACTAAGAAGGAGTCACTGAAACAGACTTCCCAGGGAAGAACACTGGGCACCAAGTCTATCAGAGTTCTATCTGGATGACACTCAGTCATATGGTTTAGTTTTAGGTAGTATTGTGAAGAGCAAGGAGGTTTACCTGATGATCCGTATAGGCCCCTTACAACTCGAGATTTTATGGGATTCCATGGTTTACAGACAGCTGGTAGCAGATCAGTGCACTGCAAAGCCCATAGAAAACTGACAGGACCACTGCACTCCAAGATGAGTGGTCAGCAATGCAACAACCCAACGGCAGCCAGTTCCTAACAGCGTTCCTCAGGGGTTCTTCACTGGACTTGCTGCATTTTGCCAATGTCTTTCTTGTACTGGGGAGCCCAATACAGGGCACAATAAACAGACATAATCCCACAAGTGCCAACTATGGGGAAATAAACTCGTCCCTTGACCTGCTTTCTATGCTTTGGCCGATACACTTCAACATATGATTAGCTTTTACAACTGCAAGAACCATCCTAATGGTGAGCAGCTAGAGCATGATACGTAAAGAAGCTGGGAGAGTTGGGCATGTTCAGGTCAAGAACAGCTAAATATTTACTCTTCATTCTCTGTTCTTCAGCACCAAACTTTAAAACTGTATAAGCAGTATAAGCAGCAATGAAACCTCACCATCCATTACAATGTCTGACGTTGGCACACTGTGTGATAACAACATACAGTCAGAAAAATGACACCACAGCACCACACAAAGTTACTTGATATAATTCTCATTGAGAAACAAGAACTCCCTAAAATTACCTCATGTCTATCCTCCATTCTGTGGCCCTCCGAAGGTAACACCCAAGAGAAGACTTATATGTGAATGCAGGCAGTGGCATAGGCAGAGTCCTAAGGCCAAGCACACTCAAGTTCCCCAGCAGTTAGGTACATCTACATATATGGAACAACTGTTCACTGTTCAGCTGAATGACAGCCCTTGACTCTTTCAAGCCACTCCTGTATTCACCAGTAGAGCACAATGGCCATGACCTACATAGATATGACAGAATTGTTGCCTATGCATTAGATAGTTTTAGCAACATTTTGGTAAGACACCACTTCAGCCAATAAACTCCCTGCATTATGCCACTTACTTTGAATATTCATCCTGCTGGGATCCATCAGTCTTTTCTCGGTGCCCTTTAAAATGCAGGGCAGCAAAATGCCATGTTTAGTCTCATTCTCTTTGTACAATAATAAGCCATGGCTTCCTTTGAAAATTGCAATGGACACTTCATTGTTGGACCACTGTGTCTCCCTATCTATACCAGATGAATGATGGGAAGTTTTGGGACAGAAAAAGCCCCACTGAGTGAGAACTAAGGTGTTTTATTTAAACAGATGGAAAATGCATACACAACACCAAAGCAGAGGATGCAGTAGGAATTATTGTTATAATTCTTTGTCGCATGCCTACAGAAAGCTTGACAACAGCTAAACCGTCAACATGCTATCATACCACCCATCCTGCTGACCAATCTTTGGGTTTTCTGTACTCCCCCAGTTATCTGTGTCCATCTGTTGTCTTCTGTCTCATCTTTGGCTTGCTAGCTCTTTGGGGCAGGGAACATTTTTTGCCCAGTGTTTGAACAAGCATTGTATAGGTGCTACCACAATAGGCAGGAATAAAAATAACAACAATAATTAGGTTATATCTTAGTATCTCCTTGGGTTGGAACGTTTCCCTCCTGACTTCACAGCAGTGTTCATAAACAATTATAACTTGGTGCAATATGGGGCCTCATAAACAAATAATTACATCCCAACCTACCTTCAACCATTTCACCAGTCATCCCTCGAGGGCTGGATCTGCTGAGCTCTCCATATGCTCCAAATGGTGAGTGTGTGTGAACTCAGTTTCAGCAGAAGATACCAGCCTTGCAGTGTAGCGGGATGAAAACCCTGCATATAACCCATAGATTTTCTTTGGACAGAACAAGCTTCCTACACACAAACTGTTGCCTCCTACTTTTGTGTGTCAACCCTGACTCATCTCTAGTGCCAAGAAGCGTATAGTATCTTCATCCTCTACTCCCTCTGAAGAATGGCAAGAGCCTACAGTTACAAGTTTATGTAAGATGGTGGAAAACAGTTACACTGTAAACTGTGCACAGAAATTGTGGCTAAGCACAACTGTACAACTTCAACAAGCATATATTCCCAGATGTTCTTTTAAACTAAAAGGAAAATCTTCCTTCCTTGAGGTTTGCTAGGGAAACTGGCTCTCCACACTGGAGACACTCAGAAATTCACTCCTAGGCCCAACCTGATTCAGACAGGCTGTTAGTGAAATCTAAGGTTCAGGAAAGGTAGCAGTAATATGCCATATAGTATGTCTTGGACTGCATGCTAGTAGCTGAAAGGTTCTGCTGAACTCTCATTCACCAAACATCCTCCTCTCTTAAAGTGCCATGAGTTCCTCTCACGAGTACCGAAGTATCCGCTACTGAATCAAGCACTAGGCTCTCTCTCCTCAAATCCACTGGGTGCAAAGGCACCTCCTGCAATGCCTCATCCAGACTACTCTGCTTGAGGACACTGGAAGAAAGACGTTGCAGTGAGGAAAATCCTTTGCCCTTGTCTACTTCTTTTGATGGAAGAGCACAGAAAAATTATCTTGTAAATTTAACACACCATACAAGTCTGCTGTAGCTTTTAATAGGTGAAAGCAGAAATGTAAGTCTTTTTCTCCCTCTCCAAGTAATTTCACCAAATCTTCCCAGTGTAAATTAATCAGTAAGCAGGACAAAACTCTCCAATAACTTCCACTTCCTAGTTATGAAGACGCAGGAAGTTGGGCCAGCCCTCTGTTGTTTATCTGCAGAAATAGAAAGGCTTACACTGCTGGATGCTAATGTAACACACAAGCTCCCTCAGGTCTTTTTGGGATGTGCACAGTAAAACCAGATTACGCCGGAGGCATGGAAGGTGCTGTAGGGCAATTTGCAGAGGGAGTGATTCACCCTGGCTCTGCTTCCCCACACTCCCACCACAACTGCCAGTGAGGGGACAAGCCTGCTTTTCAGGCACTGCAAGAGCTGCTGGGACTAGACATGAGGAGTTCAGGCAGCCCATTCCCTTCTGAACCTGTCAAAACTATAATAAAACAACTTAGATAAAATTTTGTGTCTCCTGTCTCATCTGTTCTTAAAATTTCCTGTGATGAGGGCACTACAGCCTCCCTCAGGACACTGTTTTCCTGGTTAACTTTGCAAATACTCATAAAGCTCTTCCTAGCACTTACCTCCACATCTTCCTTGCTACAAATTAAGCTGGTTACCTCTTGTCCTATCCCCGGTGGACAAAAAGAACAATTAATCATTGTCTTCTTAAAACAAGCTTTTAAATATTGGACGGATTTTCCCTCACTGATCTTCTCTCTAGTCTAAACCAACCAAACTAATCCTCTCCTTGCAGACGGTGTTTGCCATGCTGGCTGCTCTCTCCTCATCTTCTTCCACTGTTTCTGGCTTTCCTGCTCTCATTGGATGCAATGCTCTGCTATGGCTTCAGCAGTGGCTGCTAGCGTAGAAAAACTACTGCCTGTGTGCTACACGTGACATTCCTGTTAAATATACCCTAAAATGGGATTTGCTTTTTTGCAACATCACCACACTGTTGACTCATATTCAGTCTCTGACTCACAGCAGTGCCTCCCAGATCCTTTTCTGCAGTTCTGTTGCTTGGCTTGTTATCCCCCATTTTACATACAGGCATTTGAGTAGATCTTTCCAAGTACAGTACTTTTCATTTGTCTTTAATAAATTGCTTTGTATCAAATGTAGACCATTTTCTAGTTTAATTGATAAATTATCTATGCTGTGCCAAGAAAGCAGATCAACTTCCAACCTCATATTACACATTGGCAACAAAGAGAGCACAAAAGGAAGAACTACTGTGTTCAAACTTTTTCAAAAGAATTACTGTCTTATCAAAAGTCTATCCCTTTTCACTCTGCATTCTACCTGATTCTGGCAAGTTGATCCTGGCTGGATGACAAGTACTCACCAAAGCCGTTCTACCACTCCCCTCTGCAACTGGACAGGGAGAGAAAATATAAAGAAAGGCTCATGAGTTGAGATAAGAGATCACTCATCAATTACTGTCACAGGCAAAACAGACTCAACTAGAGGAAATTAATTTAATTTCTTACCAATCAAAATCAAAGCAGGAAAACGAGAAGTAAAACCTAAAACCACCTTCCCTATATATCTCACTCTTTCCTGGGCTGAACTTTATTCCAAATTCTTTACCTTCTCACCAGCAGTGCAGGGAAATGGGGAATGGAGATTATGAGCAGTTCATCATATGTTGTTTCTGCTACTCCCTCCTCAAGGAGACGAGTCCTTTCCCTGCTCTAGTGTAGGATCCTTTCCACAGGGGACAGTCCTCCATAAACTCCACCAGTATGAGTTCTTCTTATGGGTTGCAGTTTTTCATGGACTGCTCCAAAACAGATGCCTCTCCATAGGGTTCAGTCCTTCAGGAACAGGCTACTCCAGTGTGGGCTCCCATAGGATCACAAGTCCTGTCAGCAAAACTGCTCCAGTGTGGGCTCCTCTCTCCATGGATCCACAGGACCCTGCCAGGAGCATGTCCCAGCACAGATTTTTCAAGGTGTCACAGCCTTCTTGCAGGCATGCCCCTGCCCCAGTGTGGGTTCCCTCCATGGGCTGAAGGTGGATCTCTCCACCCCAGTGGATTTCCATGGGCTGCAGGAGCACATCCTGCTTCCCCATGGTCTTCACCACTGGCTGCAGGGGTGGTGCAGCTTCAGCACTCAGAGCCCCTCCTGCCCTGCCTTCTTTGCTGACGTTGGTGTCTGCAGAGTTGCTACCGTTACATATTCTCCTTTTTTTTCCCTCTGGCCACAATTGCTTCTGCACAAAACTTTTCTTTGCTTCTCAAGTAAGTTATCAGCAAGGTGTTACTACCATTCCTGAGTGGCTTGGCCTTAGCCAGCAGCACATCCATCTGGGAGCCAGCTGGCATTGCTTTTGCCTGACATGGGAGAAGATTTTGGCAGCTTAGATGCCCTCCTGTAGCCCCCCCCAGCTACCAAAACCCGACAATGCAAACACAATGCACCGATACACGGTGGTCTTTGTAAATTAGCAGTAGCTGACTCTAGCCTCATGACATACATTTACTCAATGAAATTACCATCAGCTGCCAAGAAGTACAGCAACATCCTAGGTACCATATCACTGTACAACCCAAGCTAGTACCAAACAGAGCTGCTAGCAACTCATTAGCTCATATCAACCAACAAGGAAGAGAAGGAACACATTTTTTAAACTAATTATATTGAACTAAATCATTAAGATTGGCTCAACAAAATTATGACTTTTGGTCCACTGGTATTAGATACACCCTTAATGTGTATTTGATTAATGACCCATAAGAAATTAGAGCAAGGATCAATGTTTCTTTGTATTTTCTCCATAAAGTCCTTAGCATTTGATTCCCAGATATGCAGCAGGGATTTTTAATGCATATACCTGAAATTATATTATATCATACCCTCTTTGAAAATGCTGCATGAGCTGACCAGACAAACTGGCAGATTTTAATACTAGGATATCACTGCACTAAGAGGCATTCAGAGTCCCTCAAGACAGTTAGACTTAAGTCTCCCCACAGGACTCCTACTCTCTCTTTGTCCCCCCTCAAAAGGTCAAAGTAATCAATAATTTAAAATTTATTTTCTTTATGGTCAACAAAAAAACTCCAGTGTGTAACCAGACATCATAAGAGAACAATAAATTACCAGAATTTCTCTCTCCCCAAAATTAGAAAGGATGTTAACTGAATGTGTCCAGAGGAGGATAAAGCTGCTGAAATGCTAGGACACACGTCCTCTGAGGAGTGGCTGAGCACTCTGGGTTTATTTAGTTAGGAAAAAAAAAGGGGATTGAGAGGCAAGCCCACTGCTATCTACAACTTCCTGAGGAGAGGAACTGGAGGGAGGTGCTGAGCTCTCTTCCCAGGTATTGAGTGGCAGGACATGCAGGAATGATTCAAAGATGCAGTAGGTGAGGTTCAGATCAGATATTAGGCAACAGTTCTTTACAGAGAGGGTGACCAAACACTGGACCAGGCTTCCTAGAAGGGGTGGTCAATGCCCTATAACTCTCAGAGACAGTTGCACAATGTCCTTAATAAAATCCCTTAATGTTTGGTCTGCCCTGAAGTGGTCAGGCAGTTGGACTTGTTGATCCTTGTAGATCACTTCCAACTGGAGTTATTCTTTTCTATTATGAGATATAAGAAGCTTTCCTTTCAAGGAACTCAGTGTTTTGCAAGTGATAATTTTGAATTTTCAGTCCATGGCAAAAGTGATGACTTATTATAAACTGGCTAAACACACTCTGGGAAAGAACTCCAGACTTCTTCCTCTTAAGTTAATACTTAAGGAACATCCTGCCTGCTCTGCTGACACTCAATACCACTGCAATGAAGTTCATGGGTCATGGATCAGTACGTGCTGATGAACACCTGGCTGAAAAGTGACTTTACAGAAAAGGACCTGATTTCCTAGTGGGCACCACATTGAATATCAGCCAACAGCATGCCCTTGTCCAAAAGACAGCTAATGGTATCCTGGACTGCTTTAGTATGTTGTCAGCAGGCTGAGGAAGGGGATCCTTCCCTCTACTCAGCACTGGTGAGGCCAAACATGGAGCTCTGTGTGAGGTTCTGGACTCCCCAGTACAAGAGAGAGACAAACACAACAGAAGGAATCAAAGAGCCATGAAGAAAATTATGAGTGTCTCTCATACTAGGAAAGGCTGGGAAAGTTAAGACTGTTTCATCTGGAGGAGAAAATATTCTAAAGGGTGTCTAAGGTGGTCAGTGTCTGACCAATGTACATAATAACCTTAAGGCAGGGTGCAAAGGTAACACAGCCAGGCTCTTTTCAGTGCTGCCCAGTGATGGGACCAGAGGCAATGAGCACAAACTGAAACACAGAAGGTCCCGCCTGAACATCAGGAAACACTTTTTTACTGGGAGAGTAACTGAGCCCTGGCACAGGTTGCCCAGAGAATTTGTAGAGTCTCCCTCCTTGAAGATATTCAAAAGCCATCTGGACATGGTCATCACTTCTGGGTGGCCCTGCTTGAGCAAGGGGTTGGATGAGATGACTTTGAGAGTCCCTTCCAAATTTAACCATTCTGTGATTTTGTGCATTTCACGAGCCATCAGCAGGTCAAAAAATGTTCTTAGAAAATAGCTGCTTTGTGGCTTAATCTGTTCTTCTTCAAATGTGTTCTGATGCTATAGCAGATCCCTCTGTAGACTGATACTGCAGATGGTGCAGAAATGAATTTAACAGCTAGGACAGGCTCCTTCTCAGGACAATGCTGCTGTTTCACTTACTGCATGAACTGATTGAAATCTTTGCAAGATCACTTTAATTCAGACTTATGCAATGCTCAGAAAGGTCAGACAGGTTATTCCCTCCTTTCCATTACTTCCCAGAACTAGTGAAGACAGAAAGCACGGTGGTCAAAAAAACCAAATCAAATTGTTTAATACTGTTAAGAATATATTGCTCACATCAGCAGAGAAGTTTATTCCAGATAAGATCTCAGACTAAAGCAAGGACTCTTATCTTCTCTATGCATCCCTAACACCTGGGAGCACAAAAGGAGGGCAGCAGCACAGCCTTCCACTGGTTCTTCCAGTTTAATGAACAGAATAGAGTTCAACCAAGCAAGGGAAGGACGTATCATAATCTTGTCTCACCTTCCAATGCTCCAAGGACCAGAAGAGGAGGTATCCAAAAGTGCACATCACAACCTTATATGTGTGTTCAGTGACTGATATCCACATGCAGTAAATGAAGGTCAGTTAGATATTTGCAAGTAACAAGAGCTTTTCAACTGGTGGCTTAACTTGCACCACAACTTGAAACACTTGTATATACAACAGCAACTCTAAGAGTAGAAAATTAGAAGAATATCAAACTGGACAGAAAGCCTCCCGAACACCATGAGAAGAATCTCTCTTCCATTTTGCTTTTTAATAAAAATGAAATATATTGTAAGAAATACTGTTGTCTACCTGGTAATTCCTTAACTCATATCAGTTGAAAACTGTGCAGTTAGAGAAGGAGGAAGATTCACACCTAAGATGAGTGAAGGACTCTAAGCTTAAGGTGAACAGGTTTTTCTACAGCCCTTTCCTTGCTTCCCTCCATGACTAGTCATGAAGACAGGACCGAAGGTCCTTCCACACATCCTTCACCAGATTCCATTTCTCCACACTCCATTTAGTTTCTGCAGTTCAAGCAGATTCCTTTTCCCCCTGAAATCAATGTTTAATTAACACATTATTGGGAAAAAGAAAAGGGATGCAAGAGCAGACTGAAACAAAGCCAACACTACCCTGCTCTGCAGATGCAGCCAGTCCCATTAGACAATTAACCCACTGGAAAGTTATTCCTCTCCTCATCCTCCTTCAGCTGCCAGCAAACTAAGCTGCCAGCTTAGTTACCTTTCTTTCCATCCCCACAGGACTCTTTCGTTTCTTAGAAGTGGTCCACAACAGCAGAAAACACAAAGTAGAGGGAGAAAAGGGAAGCAAGTGTTCTCTGTGTGGCCTCACAGTATGACTGAGGCCTCATCTTTAATCCTGCCATCCTCACAGGAGCAGCACACTGATTCCCCTGATGACCGCCCCATCTACACAGCAAGCACAGCACAAGCAGGACAGTGTGCTGTACCAGGGAGCAGGGGATTCTCAGAGGGTCAAACTGACAAGCAGATCCTGGAACTACGCACAGCTGTATGCACCCAAAGGCAGCGGAGATGCTACCCGCAGCTTCAAAATGTTTACATCATACCTCCCCGTCCTCATCAATTATTATTCTATCCCATTCCTTGGCTCTCATCCGGCTGCTGGGAGGTACTTGGATGCAGGGGATGCTGCAGCACTGTCAAGGGCATTATGAGGCAGGCCTTAGGGCTTGAGCGCCCTCCCTGCTACACACACAGGCACCCACACTACAGGGCTGGTGCAGCTGGCGAAGGACAGACGAGTCCATGAACTCCTGGGCTGAGCTGCCCTAGTTACAAAGGGAGACAATCACGATCTTTGAAAGAGTCTACCATCCCAGCACTGTCATTCCCAGGATCCAAAGCTACTAGTGTTAATTAGTTCCCATGATGTGACGGATGACAAGCGGCAGGACTAGGAATGACACAAGCAGATTGTGTCTGAAATAAGCCGTCCCTCACCATCAAGGGCAGAGGAAAGGAATTTGGAAAGGACAGGAGCTCAGCACACCACTGAGAGATGGCAGACATGCTGACAGCCCCAAAACCCCTGATATATACCCTTCCCACCACCCCAGCTCACTCCCTCTGCCAGCAGACAAAAAACAGGCAGGAGCGTATGCCTGGGAGAGAACTCAGGCACATGGCTGTGAGAAACAAGAAAGCTCTGAGACAAGGGGAAGCAAAGCAGATGAAGGGCTAATCCATCCTGTAGCAAGGGGCCATATTTCAAACAGAGCTGAACTTCCACCACCCTCTGAAAAGCCAAATAGTGATGCCCACAGCAGCCCAGAGTCCAAAGAGGCTGAAGGCTTTAGTCCAGACACAGCACTTTGCCAAGCTGGCTGTGTGGTGTACAGTTCACAAGAGCTGTCCACAGCGTGCTCAGAGAGCACTGTTCTCTGTGAATGGAAACAAGGCAAACTTGCTCCCACCATCCCTTAAGGAAGAACACAGGATCTTCCAATATCACTGGAATTCCAGTACCACTGGAGTATTTCCAGTAGGAGTTTTACTGCTCAGTTTTTCAAGAATATCACTACAGAAACACTGCATTTTGTCCCTGCTAGACTTCAGTAAAACCATACTCAGGCTAGCCCAACCAAAAGTCATGGTTTTTCCATTAAAAAAAAAAAAAAAAATCAGTAAAGAGTATAAATCAAGCACTAAAAGTGCCATCCATTGCTCACAATAAGGAGAAAGGCAGAACAAATTTTTCCCATGTCACCTTTCTACAAACATGTCTTGGTCTGGCTGTTTGGATGGCAGTGAGAAGTCAAAACACCATTTCTGATTCGCAGTCCTTTACACATGAACTGCCACTGTCTATGCCCAAGTGAGGAGAAACAAAAGAGAAGAAAAAGCAACCTGAACCTGGATTATGTAGCATCCTGGTTTCAGGAAGTTAGCAATCCCTCTTGTATCTCAGTTTCCAAAATTAAAAGTATCTTCCTCACCACTTGCTGTATGAATTAAAACCCAGCTCTGCTAGACTGACAGATTGCTATTACCTAGAAGAGGGAGATGAGGGAGAGATCAGAGCTGATAAAAATTTCCAAAGCTTAAGCAAAACTTAGGTAATTTCTGTCTCCAGCTGCTTGGGCAATTGTCTGAAAAAAAAGCCTGGCTCCTCTTCATGCTAGTGGGGGGCAGGGGCAGATAAAGCTGGATGCATTTTGTTTTTAAATTAAACATTATGTCTCTCACATCATCATCAAAAGTCATTCCTTATCCTGGCTTTTGGTCACCATAAAACTTCTGACTCCTTCAGTTTGTTCTTGGACAGATCACTGTGTGTCCTTATCATCGATACAGCCTATCACAGCTCAGCCAGTATCCTGACATCCACCTGCACATGCCCAGAGCACAGAGCTAAAGGAGAGGGCAAAGGAAAAAAGATCGGGACGGTGGGGAAATACATTCTGTGTCTCAAGAAAAATACTCTAAAGAGTCTTGGAGGAGGCTGCAAAAAAAAAGTTCAGTAGATCCACCAAAATACTACTGCTGATACAAGAAAAAGGGAACTAAATTCTACCATCCCAGAAATAATGCAGACAGTAGCCCAACCATCTTTTACAGTCAGAAGGTGCCCTCTAGGCTGAGGGTTTAAATCCAATTCTAACACACACACACACACACACACACAAAAAAAAAAAAAAAAAAAAAAAAAAAAAAAAAAAAAAAAAAAAAAAAAAAAACAGTATTNAAAAAAAAAAAAAAGCCTGTATCTGATGGCTTGGCAACTTGCTTAGAAAGAGAAGAAAGGAACGGAGGAGGTGTTTTTGCACAGGGACTTCAAATCCACCATCACTGCTACCACAAATTACCCCTGGCACCACTTCTCACTCTCTGAATGCTTTGCAGGAACTGAGTTCTCCTCTCACTTCAAGGATACAAAACATTCAGGGTCACGGGTAAATTCCAGCACTACGTCAAGTTCTTCCTTGGCTGTGAATGCTCAAGGAAGGGGAAAGCATGACAGTCAGGGTGAGCTACAAAACTCACGTTGCAATCATTGCAATGTTCCTATACAATAACGCTTTTTCTAATTTTTCCTGTTAACAAACAACTCATAAAAAGCAAGCTAACCACGCCACAAGAGCACCCTAGTACTTGAATCACTGGGGAAAAGGAGGAACCATAAAACCTTGGGCCCACCTTTGCCCCTCAGGACACCAGGGAAATACCAGTGAGGCAGTCTCCACAGGATGGGAGCAGGCACACAGACCCTGCAATACGTTCTGCCTGTTGCTCAGATGGCCACCACATCATCTTAGAGAGCAGCCATAGAAGAACCCAGTGTAAGGAGGATATAAAGGTGTGAGAGAGCATTCAAAGGAGGGCTACAAAGATGGCAAAGGGCCTAGAGGACAAGCCTTACAAGAAACAGCTGCAGTCACTTGGACTGTTCAGTCTCTAGGAGACAGGGAATACCTCATCAGAGTGTACAACTTGCTCATGAGGGAAAGTGGAGGGGCAGGCACTGATCTCTTCTCTCTGGTGACCAGTGACAGAACTGGAGGAAATGGCCTGAAGCTGAATCAGGGAAGGTTTAGGTTGGATGCTAGGAAAAGGCTCTTCAGAAGGTGACTGGACACTGGAACAGGCTCCCAAAGGAAAGCAGTCACAGCACCAAGCCTGACATAATTCAAGAATCATTTGGACAATACCCTCAGACACACAGACAAACATTCTTGGGGTGTTTCGTGCAGAGCCAGGAGCTGGACTTCCAGCAGCAGATATCATATGATGGCAAGATTCCTACAAGCTGCAGCACAACAACCACTTCCAAAGTAACTAAGCTAAGAGAGACAGCAGGGAGAGAGCAAAAAGTAACTACTGGTGAAACTGGGTAGCTGAAGAAAGACTGGCTCTGGTGAGCAAAAACCAGGGGAGCAGAAGAATCTCCCCAGGCATCACCTAGAGCAACATGTGGGGCAGTGGACACACCCCTGTCCCCATCTTCCTGGCTGTAGTTTACAACAGCACCTCAAGGTCAGCAAAAGGAGAAAAGCAAAAGGTGAACACCACTAACTCTGGACAGATGCATTTATTCAACTTTTGCTATTGTTTCATGAAGTGGAAAGATCCAGAAACATGGATACCTCAGAGGAGGCACAGCCACACAGAGGAATTGAGAAGCAGCAGCTGGAAGAACCACAGGAGCATCTTCCTGCCACAGCTCCCCACACCACAACCAAAGATGGAAGTCCTTCACCCCCAGAAAAGGAGCATGCTGAGCAGCTCTGTGAGCCTTGGAGAGGGTCCTGAACATCCTGAAATGCAGGAAAAGCTTCCCTCTCACTGTCTCAGCTCCGTCATCCCTGCATGCCAATCACCTCAGTCACCCACTGAGGCTTGTCGGGTCGTACACCGTGTTCCAGCTGGGGGAATGAAGGAAGGGAAGAATGGATGGAGGGACGGACTCTTACCTCCCTTTGCTTCCCTACCCCAGCCTTTTCCCTGCTCCGCTCAGACCTGAAAAACCATGGCTCTCCTGCACATCCTACAACAGAAACACAAGGAGCTTTTCTCTGCCTCTCAATTCACCACCCTCCAGGCTCCAGCAGGGACTGCATGGAAATGGCGATGCTCCTGTATCGTCTGGATCAACAGTACGGATAAGCTCAAAGAGGGCAAGAGAGGATGGCATGGGAGGATGAGGCGAGAGTGCTTTGTTTCGTCCTGGCTCCAATGCAGCCCACCCCCTCTCTCGATCGCAATGCCCTCCAGCTCGGACATGCAAGGAGGCACTGGAAAGGGAGGGGACCTGGGATGCTTATGAATTTTGTTTCCCCTATCAAGGGGACAGCTCACTCCCCCGAGCATGCCTGGCTCTGACGGAGCTCCCTGGAGTAACCTTTATTCCAGTGTGTCGCAAGCATGTATTTCACGGATGGTTACACTGCATCATTATCACCAGACGTTCATTTGACCAAAATAATGTTATTAGCATCGTCAGGTCCATTTCCCCACACACAATTTCTCCCTCCCCAGTACACATACACTCCCTCCAACCCCCAGGCCCCTGACATCCACACAGGGCACACCCCTCCCCAGCACAAAATCTCATGATGTGTCACACAATGTCCAGGAAAAGAGAACGGCAAGAGGGGCTGGCAAAATGGATGGACGTGCCTTTGGCAATTACTGCGTTCCTTACCCTCTGCCAGTGTTTACCAACCACACAGACACACAAAGACGCACACGCAAAAATCGAAATTAAATCACCGACTATCCAAGGTACGTGACTATGGGTGTGCGAGTGTGCCCAAGCTGTGGTCACAGTCCTACCGGGAGCCCAGACCTGTGTGGCATGAAGTAAAGGTCATCGTGCCACTGTTGTGATGCACTAAAAAAAAAGCCGCAGAGCCATCAGAATGTAACACAGAATTTTCTCGTCAAGGGATGAGAAACCTTCGGGGGAGTGGGGGCTGGGAGGAGGAAAGCGGGTGTGCGGATTGGGGGGGATGGGGGAAAATGGCAGAAAATGGGGAGGAAAATGAAGAATACAAAGCTCCACTTCGCTAATCCAAGATAGACAATCCATCCCTTCCCCCCTCTCTACGCCCTCCCTCCCTCCGAAATGTTGGTGCAGATGGATTTCTGTATCTTGGTTTTGCAGCAGTGGGTCTAATGACTCCCATACCAAACCCCCTCACTATGATAACCCCTCCCACTATTTTTTTTTTAGACCCGGCTGAAGAATAATGTGTTTTTAGAGATAATGGGTTTTATAAAAAGAAAAGAAAAAGGGACGCAGCACAGACATTATGCGAATAAGCTGCTCCCCGCATCACCCCCATCTTCTCCCAACCACACATTCTGATTTCATCCCCTCCCGTCATTCTCCAGCCTTCCCCCATCAGCTCCCCCAAGGAAAGGAAAAAACCCACAACGCGATCTGGGTAGCCGATCTCAAAATCCCAAGCACTAATCTGCTTGAATTTGTTCTTCCCCTTATATAAGCAGCAGCACGTCAACATGTTCAGTGGAAACGCAGCGTAAAATGAGGCCAGGCTACAGCCATGGAACAGGGGTGATATCGGCAGATACCGCTTCTATCGAGAAGCCATCGCCACCAGGTTGATGAAATCAAGTATTGGGCTTCCAGCCGTTCCCTCGCTTTATTTATTTATTTTTCAACGCTTACTCTAATTTTACTTTGTTTCATTTTGGTTTCGCTCTACTTCATTTTTGAAAGGACAAAAGTGAAATAAATAATTAAAAGCTTAGAGACATACCCCACCAGAAGGTGCCCGAATGCTCCAGAAAGAAAATCCTCACCTCCTAACTTTTGGGTTTTTTGTTGTTGGTTTTGTTGATTTTTTTTTAATAAATAAATACAGCCCTGTTGCTCACATTATCCCCAAACTTCCAGTGTCCCCATCTGCACCTCCCTACTCCCGAAAACCAGACACTTTGTTAGCGAGAGATAAACGTTTAAGAAGGTGCATAATACTGAAAAGAAACTGATAGAGAAATAGAAAATTATGTCTATACAATAATCCAGTTCATTCAGCTGATAAAGTGCGTTCAGTCACAAGCCCACGAGCAATAATCTCTGCAACCTCCTCCCCCCAAAATACTACTAAACCTTATATAAACTTGCTCGATGTAACACTGATGACCATTTTAAATGAAACCAGTAACAGACGTAACACCTTTCTGGTTAACGTTACAATTAGTAACTGACCATACCATCACGGCAAACAAAACCTTTTGTTATCACATTTTCACCCACCTACTCAACGTCTCTCTTAGACTTTTCACCAGTCTAGTTAAGAGTTAGCCCCCACAAAAAATAGCCCCTCAAAATACGCGATAAGGAGATATTGGTGAGCGGTCATTTCAATATTCACCCTTTTAGGAGGGCTGTGTGCTTATCTCGGAACAATTACGGGTAGTAAAAAAATACAGGAGGGAAAAATAATATTTTTTAAAAACCAAAATAATTTCTTAAAACTATTTGTAACGAAGTGTTGAACAGTTTCACCATAGAAAGGTGGAACAAGAGCTTGGAAAAGCAAAAAGCTGAAAGTGTGTTTTTTATCAACGATTAAATGTTTTTAGCCACGGTTCTGCCTTCCCAATCCTTTGGTTTTTCTGCCGCTGATCTCATGCCTAATCTTTTTTATTGTTTTCTTTTGAGGGAGGAGGGGCAGAAATCAGAAAAAAAAAATTGAAATGGAAAGTGTTGAATTTTAACAAAAACCATTCCTAAAACAGCACTGTTAAATATTATATTTCCTAGCCACATAAGATTACCATTAAAATAAATTTAAGAGTAAGCAAAAGACAAGTCACCTGCAAAGCACCAGAGTCGGTGCCCTTAGGTAGGAGAATTACATCACTCCCTGATTCAATGGTGTTTTCTTTTAAATTATAAAGCAGGTGTATTTTTTTTCTTACAGAAAAAAAAAAAATAAAAGATAAGAAAAAAAATACAGCGGTTATTTCACATAGATTTTGCACGAAAAAAAAAGCACTGAACCAACCTTTAAGGTCACTGACTGCCTGAAAACCCACAGCAGTCACTCACGGTGGAAGTTTTCAGGCAAGACGGCTACTAAATCATTAATACAAACAAATGGAAGGCGGGGAAGAAAGGCGCTACCGTAATAGATCCGAAGACTTGGAAGAGGCAAAAAATATTAAAGACAAAAACTTTCATCTTCAGCCTCTCTTCTTTTATCGTTAGTATATTTTTTTTTAAAGAAATCCTTAAGCTTTAGCCAAACTGCAGGCTCACTCTAAGGGTCTCCCTGCTGTAACTCAGCATAGTGTCTTCTCTTTCGAAAGCCCCCCCCTCCCATCCAACAAGCCAATTTTCCATTGCAAAATGCCCCGCCGCGGGAACTGCGATCTCCCAAAAAGTCTGACCAAAGGAGCCGGAGCGTCCCGAGGGTCGGTGCGCGCCCACTCCGCCCGGGCGGGCAGCGCCCAGCCCCGCCGGGGCAGCAAGGAGCGGAGAGAGATAAAGCGATCCGAAATAGTTGTGGAGAGAAGGGTGAGGAGAAACCCACCCGCGGAGCTCCGGAGCGGCGGCGCCCGGCGCTTGCCGGGCGGGCAGCTCCCTCCGATCCGTGCCGTGCCGTGCCGA